>JAUZNJ010023774.1:0-42566 GCA_034780135.1 Jordanella pulchra | reverse complement strand
CAATCATATATAACTGCAGTCTTCTGTCTCGGCCATAGACTCAGAGACTCGTTTAGTGAAAAATAATACCCTCCTTTTGGTTGGAGCACATTTGTCCAAAGTACGCACCTCCTGCCGCTTTACCTTGGATATAGGTTTAAACTTCCGTCACTCTGTTCACCGTCTTCTGAGCAACGTGATCACCATGATTGTCAGCTGTTTGATGTGTTTCTCAGCTCATAGCTTTTCATGTTTCCTGAAGCATCTCCCCTGGAGTGTAACAAATGTCAGTGTTGAAAAGGACCCCATGTTCAGACATCAATCAGTCAGTTGCAAGAAGGACAGAAATGCTACAAATGTTATAGAGGTATATATCTGAGCTGGAGACCAATGCAGGTATCCAAGAACGGATACTGTAGTGGAGCCTTCCAGAAAAAGATATAAAAGCAGATATTTTAAAAACCAATAACAATGATTTATTTTACAGCATGTATATTTAGCCTAAAAATGTACCTGAATAATTAGTTTTAAAGCCAGTAAATAATCACTAATGCCTTTTCTTCACATTAAAGATAATTAGCATCAGCCTTCTGGTTGAAGGAACTTCTCTCTGGGAAAACAACCTGCCTTCTTTCAGCTTCAGTCTGAAGCTCAAGTGCTCAAGACGTTCTCAGGTGTCCGTTTCAGATTTATGCCTTACTTCAGCCTTTTATAGAGATTTGATATTCCAGAAGTTATTTGTCACGTCTTTCCAAGCACCCAAAATAAAGTGCTTGCTGTCTGGCAAAGGGAGGGTCAAGTCTCAGTTTTGGTTGTGACAACCTGTCATGTCATCGTGAAGGGCTGCTGCTCCTGTTGCTCTTACTCTCCCTGGCCAGCCGTGATCTCAGCTCTGTGAATCTTCTCTCCCAATGGAGCTTGCAGGTACCTGTTGTTTGGATTCGTCATTGGGTAAAGACTATTAGTCCAGGCTGAGAATTTTTCTTTGTAATGTATTTGGAAAACTCTGAGCCGGGGAAAGTCAGTGGGGAGGGAGAGATTTCCACTGAAAACATTCTTTCTGAACAATGTGCAGTCTCTAAAGTGACGGGAGCTGCCGGTTTAGGCAGCTCTTCAAAAGGAACTGCTGAACTGGACATAAGGGCCCTTGTGGAATACACAGAGCAGAGTGTAAGCGGAGGAATGGACGCTCCTCTTCTTTGTGTGCAGGACTGCAACCTGAACACAGAGCTGCCTGAACTGCACACGGATTTCAAAGGGCTTGCTGAGAGCTTTGAGGAATATTCTTCAAGCGATGGACTTTTTGAATCTGAGCAGACCCTTGAAGAGACTGAGTGCACAGGGTTAAGCCAACTATATGATGAATGTACTAAACCCTGTGGGTGTTTTAAAGCTTGCAAGTCCCCAGAGAATTGTGCTAATCATAGCTTAGCCTCTAAAAGTACCCTTTGGTGTGAACACTTTCCAGAACGTGTCCTATTATTTCAGCCATGTAAGCCCTCTGATCAACAGTCGGAGTGTACAGATTATGAGCCTGATGACTTGGACTTGACCTCTGACAGTTTCGGAGACTCGGAAATACCTGGTTTTGTGTCAGAACACACAGGAGAACTTGAATTGCCTGTGGATCATCTGAGTGGTTACTCTGACACTGAGCAGGACCAGTCAACAGAGGATTCAGAGCAACATTTAACACAAAATACTTCCAACTCAATGGACGGTTTAAACTGCCATGATGACTTCTCTGATGAAAGTCAGGCTGAAGCTGAATATACAGACGATGAGGGTAATGAAGAGGATGACAGCTGTGAACTTAACGAGATGGAAGTTAGCGATGAAGAATTTGCTATATCATCAAAGGACACACCTGATGACACTTGTGAAAGTGATGTTGGTGAAGAAGAAAACTGTGAGGATAATATCACTGCTGATGTTTCCAGAGATGGTGAGTTCTATGAAGATGACTCTGAGGATGAGCCACAGCAGCACTGCAAGTCTGAGGACAGTGTAGAGTCCTACGCAGAGGAAGACCTGTCCTCAGATGACTCCAATTTCTTTAAGTCTTGTCTTGAAGATGGTTTGCCTTCTGATCCCTGCTCTGACTTTTCAGAGGAATCTGATAAAGCAGCTCAGGATGATTCAAGTGATGAGCAAATGCAGTGGGAATCTTTTGAGGAGAATGATGCAGAAAAAGATTCAAGCATTAGCAAGAGTAGCGAGGAGGAAAAGAAGAAAAGCTTCACAGTTGATGCTGTCATTGAGGATTACTTCGATTTATTTGACAGAGCATACCTCTCTGGACAGGCATTTACGCAAAAGCTGCATTACGTCTCCTGCTTCGACGGGGGCGATATTCACTACCACCTCCATCTTGAAGAAGAGGCTCAGAAACAGGGTGTAAAAATATCCCCAAAACTGGATGAGAAAAATGATTTGATCAAAGAGCAAGAGAAGGATTTGTATTCTGAAAACACAACTGAATTACATACCAAAGAAAATAATGAGCAATCTGAAGATTCAGAGGAGGAAGAGCTGGACCAGAGAGAGTCAAACTCTTGTGTTTCAGAGAACCAGTCTGATGAGTGGACCCTAAAATCTGAATCAAGTTCAACAAAGGATGAAGACAATGAATCTGAGACCTTTGGTGTTTATCCAGAGTATTATCAGGATTCTGAAGACGATGACTTATGTTATGATGATGAAGCCTGGGGATTTGATGGACAAGCTTCCGATGATTACGATGAAGAACCGGATTTCTGCGTTGATACATGCAAAGAGGAGAGTATGTTTGCACCGTGTGCCAAAGAAATCTCTGTTGAGGGAGATGTTTATGAAGATCCCATCTCTGCCAGTGAGAACAAAGACTTGGTTAGTGAAACTGCATTCAGAGGAGATATGGACTATGAAAATGACACTTGGGACCCTGAAACCGATGTTTTTTGTTCATGTTCAGAGATGGAGCCTTATTGGGCATTCATAGATGAGGAGCATCAAGGAGAATTTTGTTCTTCAGGTGTTGAGGATTACTATGCTTATCAGATTAGAAACATTCAGTCTTCAGGTACACAACCTTTAAGTGATTTTATACTGAACAGCAGCTCTTCTGATATAAACAGTAATCATAAAGCTGATGGTGATGCTTTTAGGAATGAAAGGGAAGATGCTATTTCATCTGATAGAGAGCTGGAGGATGCTGAAGTCCAGCCAGAGGGGGAGTCATCAGCCGAATTAGGAGTTACTGTTGTCAAAATAATTCCCAACGAGCAAGGTTCAGAACCTGACAATGAGCTGCAAGAACTAACATCCACTCTGGGTATTATTCACAGTGTTGTCTCAAAGCTTGAGGCCACACAAAGCAGGGATTCAGAGGAGGAGGAGGAGGAGGAGGAGGAGGAGAGTGATGATGAATCCATTGAGCACTGCGAATGTGAATACTGCATCCCACCAAGGCAGCAGGTAGATCACTCTTATATTTCATGATTGCTACTTTTCATTACTTTTGATAAACCCAGAATTATTTCAGACAAACCCTCTAACTGTGCCTTAATATGAAAAGAAGCAACTATTGTAAGGGTTTAATCACACTCAGCAATGCCAAGCTCATGCATTAGGTCACAGGCAGCCTGTTCGGTCACACCAGCTTGTTTTTAGCAGCAGTAACAAATTAGGAATACAGAATCGCCAAGCACTTGTTGAAGGAGAAGATATGATATGTCGATACTTACCTTCTCCATCAACATGAGAGCAGCTGCAGGATCCAGTCTCTTGTAACCACTCAGTGAAACAGCAACACACATCCAAATCTCTTTGATATCTAAAACATGCAATGCTAGGTTGCATGGTTGGTACTTTTCATGTTAAAAGTCATATTATTTTTGTACTTTGCTACATTCAGGCTCAACTTTCTGTTTCTCTGCAGGTTCCAGCAAAACCACTGCTCTCACAATTAACATCAGATGATCCGGCAAAGATCTGTGTCGTCATTGATTTGGATGAAACACTAGTACATAGTTCATTTAAGGTAAGCTGGCTGGTTTGACCCTATTTCTATTAATTTGATTTAATTTCAGTTATCTTTATTTAGACAGCACCAATTCAAAACACATTATCCTATGGCACTTCACAGAGTCAACTCGGTCATATCATAGAGACAGATTCTTTAACATGTCTTCTGCTTAAGGAAACCCAGCATTTTAAATCAGGTTATTAACTTGTACAGTTAACTCCTGGATGAGAATATAAAGACAGTGGACCACTGCTTGTATTGCATCCTTGACCTTTTTAGTAATTCCTCAAACAGAGCATTCATCTGGTAACATTGTACAGGAAAACTACCAATACCAGGAAGAAACTTCCAGTAAAATCAGGCTCAGTTTGAGCAGCTTTCTTCAAAAACCATCAGGAGGTTTAATAAGTCAGAACAGACACACAAAAGAAACACAAAAAAAAATCTACGAAAGGAAAGGATGACTAGCTTCATAGGTGACTGTCAAAGAAATAAACTCAGTTGGGCAGATGAACTAGTAGCCTTTTTTCAGGTTAACAGGATGAAAGAGAGCACAACAGTATGTACTGCTAAAAACTAGACCAAAAGCTACATCTATGAGGGAAGCAGGACTAAAAGGACTGAAAGGCAGGGCCAACTGCGATATCTACAACATGAACTTGTTGACAGCAGTAGCTTTGGCTCCTCCCAGGATGTCGTCCCAGCTAAACAGAGCCCCATGTCATATGTAGCAACTATGCAGAGAAGAAAAGCCCCCAGAAACAATGAAATAACAACAAATTTTAATGATTGACAGCAAGCTGTTTTTTGTGTTTGTCGAAGTCAACAGTTATGCACTGGATTAACATGTGATCTCTAGAGGTTTTCATTCTGAAAAATGTTTATTGTTTGGCTTTCTTAGAATGTCATATGTGCTTTGAGGATGCTATGCAACAACAGTGAGGCATTTTTAATGTTTTATTTATTTTTTGATTGCTGCCTTGTCTAACTCGAGTTTCTTCATCTGATTTCAGATGAACAAGTTACTGAATTCCCCTCAGGCATCAATAAAGTATAATTGAATTGTATTGAGTTAAATTGAATTATGAGAAAGTGACACACAATTTCAATGCGGCCACGGCCCCAGCTTTGTTCTGCCTTAGCTATCTGCACGGACTCTTATTTATCTCCACCTATAGGCAGACTATAGATATCGGGACAAAGATTTTGCCATTGGAAACTAAATTTAAATTGCTCTGACTGACTATGTTTTATTATTTAATAAATATCTCTAAATTAAAGATTTGGTGATTTGAAATTGACTTGACTGCATTTGAAAATGTTTTCCCTTGTTTTCAAACTTTAACATGTCAAATATATCACAAGGGTAATGCAGAGTGTTGTATCAAAGGCCTCTTTAGCTATGCTAATTTATCTTCTTTAGAGGCAGCATAATTGTTACAGTTAACCCAGGGTTTTATGACATCATTTTAAACATTGTCATTTGACACTTAAATTTATGTCTTTATTTTATTTTTTCTTAAACTATGTATAGTTGTATCATGAAGAGGTCTCCAGTTCTTCACATGTCAAACAAAAACATACAGAAAAAAACTTTGAACATACATAACAGGGCAGTTAAAAATGAACACATAGTAAAATATGCACGATAAAATGCAAGTGTCAAACAAAACCTCTCCAGCTTGAAGTTGATGTTATATTTGTGGTGCAAAGATGCTAACCAGAGGATCCACTGTGTAGTCTACAAGGCACATTATCACAACTTACAATGATCCCATTATTTATCTGGATTTATTTGTTTATTTACAGAGTTTTTTTTATTTGATCATGGGTCTTAATGTATTAGGAGGGCCAGAATGTATGATAAAATACATAAATCAGGGGAATCCATTTATTGCATATTCTGTAATTCTATTTATACTGATTCAAATATCAATAAATCTACTATATATTTATATATGCATATAAATGTCCATAGATATAGATAGAGTAAAGCCTTTATATCTATTTTAGGGGGTCACCAATCTGTGGCACTGTTTTTTTTTTTTTTTGGTTGGTTGGTTTAGATATCCCTCTATGCTCTGCTCAAAGTCTTATTAACTACACATATTTCTGCCTGCTGTAAATACCATGCTTATCAGTAATAGTTTGAACATGTAGCATGGTTTTTCTATGTTGTTAAATTAGATAGATAGGGTTTTTTTTTTATTCCTTCCGAAGTTGTCAATTCTAAAAGGTCCGGTCTTTGCATCGTGATAAATTGTGTAATGAAACCCACGTGGTTCCAGCCCTTCTCAGGTCACAGACTGTCCTTACAGGTTGTCACTGGATATCGCTATGAGCTATGTGTAAACAAGATCAATCTCTATTAACTCCATTTTGTATATAAAACAGATACTAAAATTCAGAATTCATCACAATGTCTAAGAGTTTAGTTACAGATTAAGACCTAAACTATAGCAAACTGCAATGAACATTATTGAATCTACTTTAAGGAATGTGGATTCCGATTTATTACATTTTTGCTCAGGGTTATAAATAGAATTCACAGTTAAAAAAGAAAAAGAAGAATTAGTTGTTTCAGTTAATAGGGAATAAAACGTGCAACATTAGGAGTGAAAACCAAAAAATATGCTTTTAAATACAAAGAAAATATAATTTCATACAATAATTCATAACAAAAAGATGATGAATCAATGAATTTCTTAACTAAATGTTACACAATAAAAATATTATAGGACACCTCTGAGCAGGTGGAATAATATTAATTGAAATAGTTCAATTGAAATGAGTATTTAATTATTTTCTTTATATACACATTTTATATACAGTTACTGTAAAATAAAATTCTATAAAATAAGATTAATTTAAATCAAATTAGGAATAAAAACCAATCATCCAAGGCATAATTGCTCAAAAAAAAGTAAAGACAACAAAAGAATGAAATGTAAAACACTGTTCAATAAAGATCTACAAAATATAAAAATATAAGTTTATTTTTTACAGTAAAGTGTAAAATTATTCTAAATCTGCTTAGAATACACTTTATAAAGAAAATCGTTCATTGAAAAAGTAAACAACAGGTTAATAAATGATAAAATAACCAATATAAACCTGAAGCATAATAAATGCTCCCAGTTTAAACTCCTGCCAAGTCAAAGGCACTTCTGAAGCGTGTCACTGGATCTTGCTATTAGCTGTTTGTAGAGAAGGTCAGACTCCACCAAGTCCACATTCAACAGACGGGATATATTTAAACTCATTATTGCTTTGACACAGTTACTGAGAAAAGCACCAGGTGGCACAGCGAAGGAGATGGTAGCACACAGCTACTTAAAAATATTTCTAGCTGTTAGAAATACTTTTTATATGATTGTACAAGAAACTTAAGTAATAAGTAATGCATTTTTACTGACCCTAATTGAATAACAGAGGCCAAAGAAGAAGTGCTGAGATATGAAAAGCGGGTGCTGATTAAATGGATTTAAGAGTGAAGAACTCAACTGGTTCTTATACGTATTAAGAGACAGAGATGTTGGTCAGTTCCTCCTGCCAAACACTCCTGTGTATATCAGTTATTGTTTCAGTCGTCCCTTTTTTCTAAGGAACACAGTGGCAGGGAGAGAAAAAAGGGCTCATGAAGTTCAGATCGCATTCTGCAGAAAGTCAGCATTAGGGCTTGAATTTAACTCTTAAATGTAAGAACAACAATGAGCAGAGTTGAAGGAATAACCCCCAATGAACGCTGTGTCCATTTCAGCTCTTCTCAACAGAAATATCATTCAGATTGGCAGATAATTACTTTCTGGAATCATACATCATACAGATTCTCAGTCTGCACCAATGAAGGTTTACTTACCTCAGTTGATTACTGTTTGGAAGGGCTGATTTTAACATTCATGATAAACTATCTTTAAATACGTTGCAAAAATAGTTTTAGTTCTCTGTCATTATGACTGATACATTTAAAATGTACATTTAAAGTCTTATTATTTTTTATGAAAACCAAACCAAAAAACCCTGAAATTTGAATTACAAAATCACGAGTCCTTTGCTATAGTTTTACCTTCCCAATTCATATTTTTTTATTTCACAATACGGTTTGATTTATGGGTAGACCAGCCAGCCAACCATTGCTGCAAACATTTTTCAATCAAAAAATTCAAACCTTTATTTGTTAGGATAAGTAGACAAAAATCATCTAAAGCAACACAGAACCTGAGCAGACAAAGTCTCCAGTTTGAAATCCTAAAGCTAATTATTCTTCACATTACCTCACACCACCACAGTTTAGGCCCGAAGCCTTATATAGCACATGCTTCAAGTGATTTAACATTTGAGAAGCATAATTCAGATGCTGAGAATTCACACAGTAAATCTTTTTTTAGCCTTGTCATTTTGTATAACTGTGTTTTACTTAATTATTAGCAAGACTTAATTTATTTCCGTTTTACTCAAAGAAACTGAATACATAGTTATTTATGATTTTTATTATGCCATTTAAACCCATTTATGTATATGTTTATATTATTTTCACTCTGATTTATAATGATGTCTCTTATTTTTCTTTTCCTCCAGCCTTTAAGCAATGCAGATTTTATCATTCCAGTGGAAATTGAAGGTGTTGTTCATCAGGTAAAGTTACACTTTAACCATTTATAGTTAGAAAAAGTAGAACTTAAACATTTTAATAACTGAAAAATGAATAGTGAATAAAGTTTATTTTAAATGCAACCCCAAAAAACTGAATCTGGATTGAATACTGGCTTTTTATTAGTTCCATCCAGTCTTCGGCTTTAAGAATTACAGCATGAGAGTTCCTGTCCTATTGGCCTGGCAGAGCTGCAACTCTTTATATTGATGGCCTCAAGGAGCAGGTTCCTATTTCAGTGTCCCGATAAAATAAGGAGAGCCTGCAACGCTTCTCAGAAATACTGGCCATCAATCTCAATCTGTATCATATATTATACCCAGCTCATCAGGGCTCAGATGCAGGGACAGCTCTCTACAGGCCTTACATTCCAGCTGCAGTTTGTTGTGCTTAGTTCTTCTAGAAGACAGAGGCCTTATTTAATAAATAAATAAAATAATAAATGGGCCTGGGTCTGTTTCAAGTACTCCAGGATTGGCTTGTTAAAGTGGGGAAAGCCTATTCTGGATGACTTGGTTCAGAAACAAGGCCGCAAGCATCATGGTAATATTAGATCAAAGGAAACATAAGGGATTAAAATAAGAGATTCAATCAACAGTTTACACGACATAACAATCAGTCTGTTGTATTTTTGTGAAGAAGCACAGAAACCTTATTTTCAGTGAATCTCACACAGATGTTCTCTCTTTGTCTACGTCCAGGTGCACGTACTGAAGAGACCCCATGTTGATGAATTCCTCAGGAGAATGGGGGAGATGTTCGAATGTGTTTTGTTCACAGCAAGCTTATCCAAGGTTTGCTTACTTACATCTTCAGAGATCATGTTGGAAACATTATCGTTATTCATCACTGATCACGAAGAAAAACGACTCTTGATTCAAAGTCACATTAAGCTGAGGAGACCTTTGCTATTAAATTAGGTACAATAAGGTGATCAGATTTTGAGATGTTATGTTAGCAACAGTTCCATATGGAGAGGCAAAACCTTGTGTTTTTTTTATTATATAATTTTTAGTGACAATGAAATAGGAAATTTACAGGAGACTGACGGTTAAATATGAGTAAATATTACATCAATAAGTATACACAATAAGAAATGTCCTTAATTCACACCAGAAAGTACTGTAATTATTTTCGGTAATTTGTTTTTACGGATCTTCCTTCCGGATTTTGTCAGAGCTGTATCTGACAACCTTTCTGACAACAAAGGACAAGTTTTTGAAGTAATTTACATTAGAGAAACATCTAGAGAAAAAAAAAAATAAATAAATTGTTTTCTTTGTACATTATTTTTTTTTAACAAAAAAATCTGAAAAAAAAATATTAAAGGTCCCGGGAGGAAGTTACAGGGACCTTTGCTTTGTTTGCTTTTTAAATTTTTTTTAAGCTTACTTTCTTTGGATTCTCTGGGTTGTTCTTAACAGCCTTTTAATTCGGTCCATTGCAGTATGCAGATCCTGTGTCCGACCTGCTGGATAAAGATGGAGCCTTCCAAAGTCGGCTCTTTCGAGAGGCGTGTGTCTACCACAAAGGGAACTACGTTAAAGACCTGAGCCGTTTGGGGAGAGACCTTAAACGGGTCATCATTATAGACAATTCCCCAGCTTCCTACATCTTCCATCCAGACAACGCAGTAAGTTATATGCATTAAGTTCTCCTCAAATTTTAAAAGTAAAATATTCCTACTTGCTAAAATCACCTTCTTATTCCTTCCTTTCTCACCACTTTAAACCTTCAGGTTCCTGTTGTGTCCTGGTTTGACGACATGTCGGACACCGAGCTTCTTGATCTCATCCCATTCTTTGAGACACTCAGCAAAGCGGATGACATCTATGATATTCTGAAGAAGCAGAGGACTTCAAGTTAACAGAAGCAGGAAATTTGGACGTAAGAAATCACCAGCAACTGACAATATGGGGCCATGGAGGCTGGTGAGCCCAATGCTCCATCGTGCTTCCTTTTACAAGGACCATGCTTAAAAAACAGCTTGAAAAAAAGAAAGAAAATGACTTATCTAATGTCATAATCTTGCAGCATGCTGGATAAATCCACTCATTACCATTGGAATGCTTGATACAGACTTACCATGAGATAACATGGCCTCTGTAGATAACTTGAGAGCACTTTGTGTGTGTGTTGTTATTATGTGACAGCTGTGACCTTTGTAAGTGTGCAGCAAAACTAGATTGTGTGAACAGTTGCATAGTCCACTACAAATAATCCCCGACAACTGAACTCCTGTTAGTCAGTATAATGCAGCCTTTGTACAATGGTTTCATTAAAATTATACAGAAAATAATGCATAGAGGGGTGTTTCTGTGATCCCTTCAATATAATTGATAGAAATATCTGAATTAATCTGTAGTTGATGAAGTTTACTTTTGTATATGAAGGTAAAAACTTTTTTTAATGCATGATCAGGTTATAAATCCAGCTGTTTATTTAGAACTGTCTGCTTTTGAACTCACCTTTTAACTGCATCAGTGTTAGACAAAACAATACAACTAAACAGGTTACTGGAATAAACTCAGGAAAGCGTTTTACAGTCTTGTACAAAAAATAAATTCAGCAGAATAAGCATCTGTCTCAGGCTGTGGAGCAGCAGAACTTCTCACTGGAAGGTCAAGCAAACAGCTTACTTTTATACTGATTACTTGATTACTTTGACTACATTTACTTTGTGATGTTAGCTTTATTCTGGGCCAGTAATTTGAAGAGCAATGGTAGTTGTTTCATTGTTAGGATTTTTTTCTGTGTCAAATGCATTAACACATCATTTAAATTACTACACACAGCACATGTGAAATGTAAAATCCTACCGAGAAAGATAAAAATATTTGCTTTGGCTACGGTCACACAGCTTAATTCCATTTATTTATTTTTTTGTTGCTAAAATATGATCTTTTTGGTGTAGTCTGTCAAACTACTAATTAAATTTGATGCTATCAGACCTTTGTGTGAATGGTTTATGACATCAAAACATAAGCTGACATCATAGGAGCGCACCGTTTCCCTTAAGTCTTTATGGAACTAGACTGTAACTAGAAGAGTTTGGTAAAGCTTTATGAAATCATAAAAAAAATATAAAAAAAAAAGCTCAGTGAATCGCAGAATTTGAGAAAATGAGTAGTCACTGTTTCACTTTATAATTTCTTGCTACTTCAGAGCTTCTTCCATGGATAAGTACACTATGTTTTATTCCTTTTTTGTTTGTCTACATTGAAGTCTGTTCCAAAGGTTTTGTTCACACAATATTAGAGCCAGTGTGATAAATATTTGGACAGTAGTGCTGTGTTTCAGATCTGTTTGGTCATTTTAGTGTGTTTTTTCCCCTGATACTGTATGTTCTGGGTGATTCTCTGCATTCTGTATACTTTGGGTTTCCAAGTTAATGACAAGTATAAAACACAAAAGTTTCTGAGCATTGCACCGACTAAATGACTCTTTGAACTTCTGAGAAAATATGCTTTCCTGACTTAGGTATGAAATCAAAAACATCGTTAGGAACTTCTTTGTTACTTAGGTAGTTTTAGATTCAATCCCATAATAGAACAATTTGATTCTTGTATAACCTTTAACGTAATTAAACTAATTCTTCTGGTTTCTTTCTAATCACTTGTCTCTTGTGTAAAATAGCTTATTGTAAGTATATTCTAAATTATAATGTGAAAGTGTCAGATAAAATGTGGAAGCCTATTGTACTAGCTGCCTTCATAAATCATGAAAATACACTTTTACTTAAACATAAATTCAGGCTTTTTTATATTTTCTATTCATCGTCTAAACTTCACATACAGTTCAACCAACATTCTTATATTTGTTATTATCATTAAAAAGGTTATAACAATGTATCAAGTAACAGGATTAACTACACACAGGGTTGAAATAATGACAATGTTTAACCAAGTTAAGATAGATTTTAATTTATTCATTAAAACAAACAAGAAAAACAAGAAACAAAACAACAGATATGTAATTATATAAAGCATTGGGTAGAAATAACATCGCACTTAGATTGAATGGATGTATTATATGACAAGAAAAATGAAGGACAGCATAGGTTATGTATGTCTGTGTAAATTTTGAGACATCCTGGTCATTGCAACCACAAAGCGTGGCTAAATCAAAGGCAACTGGACGTTTGTTTAGTTTTTCTGAAATTGCTTCGGTACCTATCCA
Source organism: Jordanella pulchra (assembly GCA_034780135.1). Lineage (NCBI taxonomy): Eukaryota > Metazoa > Chordata > Actinopteri > Cyprinodontiformes > Cyprinodontidae > Jordanella > Jordanella pulchra. The sequence goes on along the minus strand of JAUZNJ010023774.1, from coordinate 29,751 downwards.
AGAGTCTTTGTCAATTGTGTTGCCTAGCACCAGAGTAATCTGTAGCTGAAGTGCTGATGTTATAAGCCTAAGCACAATCCTGTTCAGATCAAATCAGTTACCTGCCTGTCACCCTCTTTAGTTGTGTATGGGGTATGTGTTAAGCCATTTAACCCAACCCCTCACTCCTCTGTTCAGGCTTCATCATCCCTCTTTAAAACCATCTGTCCTCTCTGTCCAAAGTCTGAACATTTGGGTCACTAAAGGTGTGACCTAAAGGTGTTCTTGGGGTGCAAGTGTGAGTTCCTGGTTCTCTTGTGCTGCGCCATGTGTTTGTGTAGCTGTTGTTTGTCTTCTCCAGTATAGGAGCCTATACAGTCCTCAGTAACCGGATCGCATAAACAACACCACTCAGCTTAGGTTTGGGTTTTCTCTCTGTAGTAGGAACATCTTTTTTTTTGAGTGTGTTGTTGGTTTTGAAATTAACTAGTATGTTGTGTTTAGAGAAAATCCTAACTTTCTCAGACTCTCCTGACAGACCGAATTACAAGTGTGTTGTATATTGAAGTGTATTTCTTTCTGAGTATTCAGTTAACCTTTGAATATATCAGCTTGACCCTGAGAAACTGTTAGCTTTTCTTTGAGAAAATGTTAGCTCGTCTTGCCTGCTATTAGTTTGATTCTGATTGGCGTCAGTTTAAATAACCTTTAGCCCTCTGAGTAAATACTTGATCAACCTTTACTGCTATGTAACCGCAGCTAAGACTGACAACTCTGTAATGATGGGATTACATACAGTATTCCTTCACAACCATATATATTTCTAGGTTCTCTGTGTGGCTTTGCATGATTTCATCAGTTGTACTCCATTTGGTCTAAACAAAACAAATAGTCAAAGAATTTGCATGTGTTAAATGTCTGGTTGCTGCATTGTGAATTGGTTTGGGTACATTCCAATCGCTCTAAATCAAATCCATGCCAAACTTAATTTCCCTTTGAGTTGTACTGAATTGAACTGTGATATCATTACATCAGCTTGTTAATGGTGGTTTTCAACCATTTTAAATGCTGCTTCTTTGTGTACATAGCAGCTTAGTCGAGTCTCACTAGTCTTTAGTCAAGAGCTTTTAACTGAAATATGCTGGACTCGGAGCTGATGATTGTTGTCAATAAACTCTTATATTTTGAATTGAATTTATAGTGAATTGATTGCATATATGTACAGGGTTATGTTTGACCACGATTGAAGCTTAATTCAGCCTTTCATTTGTTGTTCTCACACACAGCTAGTTGGGGGCATGTTCAGAGAATAATATATGACACTGAATGTTATTATATGAAGTAACATATTTATTTTGCAGTGTGGCCATTGAATATAGGATTAGTGCACAAAATGAGCAGTCAGTACTTTGCTTCAAGCAGACAGCAGTGAGTGAATTTAGTTTGGAAAATCAAACTAAATTATAGATTGAACCTAATAGCAAACAGCTTAAGGAAAGCTTCATTTCAAATTACTATAGATGGACACTGGTAATAATTACCTCAAGATGGAATATAAAGTATATATCTCAGATTTAACTCCAGTTTATTTAAGTAGCACAGAAATCAACACAACAAATGTTATCTTGAAGCACTTTACGATAAAGAAAAGTTAACATTTATATACAGAAATACATCGTCCATTCGACCATCAGAGCGTTCAAACCAATTCCATCCGAACTCTGAAAAATGCAGACAAGGTCAGTTCTGCTATAAATTGCCCACAGCCATCATCTATAACAAAAACATTTGCATTTTTCAAGTAACTTTTAATTCACCTTTGTGATTAAAACATTTGAACTGAAATGAACTAAATACAAAAAAAATCTAATTGATCTTTTAGCACTTTTACTTTTCCATATCTTGACAAGTAAAAATGATCATTCTTCCAGGAACAACAGCTTTAGGAGTGCTATCCTCACTCAGGGAGTGTTCCATCTTTCTTATTAGTAGTTTGTTCCAATTTTAACCCTATTTCATAAGTATAGGCTTGTTTCTTGTGTTGCTGCCGTTAACTTGAAAGTGAATTGATAAAACTTTGACTCTGTTTAGAAGTTGGCTCTACCTTGTATAACTATTCGATATGTGGGATATTTTTTAACATGTTTTTAAGGGGTGTAATCAGTAAATTTTGAATATCATATATCTTTACGGGATCGCATGAACCAAACAACAAACATGTCTTTATTTTTCTCAGTCATTTAGCTGTTTATTCAATATACATTTTGTGTTAGCTTTGATAAATCAGTTGCAGTTAAATCACTCCAATAAACAGCAGTATTTACAGGGATAACTTCAGTTTCTACATTAACAAAATATTGAAATCATGGGTTAAGTTTCACGTGAGAGCAATACCCTTGAATTCAACAACAGATCAATCCCGTTTTTTTAAAGGCATTCAATCAATGGTACATTATTAAAGCAGGCATATCAATAAACTGATGAGTGCATGAAAGATGAATGTAGATTCAACCTTTCTGTCAAGGATTCCCTGTAAAGATGAAATAGAGAAATGTTAGATTTTTCAGTTATAAATCCAAACTATAACTTCAATGTACTTTGATTAATGAATACATTTCTGATTTTTAAAAGGTTCTAACAGATTAAATGATGACATTTGTTTTATTTCATTAGATTTCATATGAAACCAGATTTAACCATAAATATTTAAACATATACAGTTGTGCTTGAAAGTTTGCATACCTTGACATTAAAGGCAGACAAAATATGCTGCCAGTATAATAAATAGAAATGGACAAAAGTAATATGAAATAGAAAACAAATATTATCTATAAGGTTCATAAAATGCTCAGACCTCTATGTTGGTTCACTGCTCATGAGGAAAATACTTTAATTTGTCTAGGAATGTTTGTTTTTTATAATTACTGTTTTAAACAAAAGGTCATTCATTTTTCTTAATTATCATGTAGTAAAATTGCATATATTACTTTTTCAGTTTGTGTTATTTGAATTTCTAGTATGTGTTTATCATTTTCTTTAATGGGAGGGTGTGTAACCTTTCAAGCACAACTGTACATACTGTATCACCTTAAGTTTACTTAAGTTTCAACTTATAACCATCATATTATAAACATGACAGGGTATATTGTTTATTTTTTAGTTTTAGGGATGATTTTTTTTCAAACGTTAAAAAAATATTCAGTTCCTAGGCTCTAATAAGAACTGCTGATCATTTGTTTAATCTATATTAACTTATATCAGTGCTTGAATTTAACAATATTGAATAATATTTGATTTTTTCATCATTGATATATTTTTTCATGTCCTGCTTGTAGTTCGGGTTTGGTTGGATCACCTCCTCACTTTAACGATGCTCAAATTACAACAGTTTCACTAACTGGGTCAGATGATTGAACTCAACTCAGTTTAGTTTAAGGCATCATAATAAAACTAAAATTAGTTCACAGCTCTCCTGAGCAGCAGCTTCTTGGACTACTTGCCCTGTGTGGCCTGACCTACATACTCACTCATAGAGTCGGACCATAAACACCCTACATTATTTACAGAATGTGGCACTGGGAGCTTAACCATTTCATGTATTTATTAATGTGTCCCACACACGCATTGCCAAGTCAGGCTATGAACTTCAACTCTCTCCCATGAAAATGAAAGCTTTTCATTATTTGTTCACAGTTTCTGAATCGGTTGGAATCATGTGAACATTTTTTTAAATCTTTCCAACTTACTGACCTTGACATATTTTCCTATCAGATGATAAAACTCCAAGCTTTGTTATTGTCGCCACCTAGTGGTTACAGTTAAACTTAAAGCATGTCTAGTATGTTGTTGTTGTCATTAAACCTGACGACCTTGTTGGAGTCCTATTTTGCTTTTACGGAGATATGAAAACAGCTTTTATCACTTTTCTGGTCTTTTTGTTTTTTGTTTTTTTTTTGCTTCTTTGTTACATCCAAGTTTTTCGAATCATCAAACTAATTAGTCAAAGACACATTTTCTGGTGGAGATATGAACATCAAGCCTAAATGAGGCAAATGAAGGCTTCAGTTCTTTGGATGTTGTTTTGTAACCTATTGGATGAGTTGTTGCTGCCTTCTTAAGCTCTCACTATGGTTCACTGGGCGACTGACTGAAGCTTTAGAAACGGCTTTGTAAACTTTTCCAGACTGACAGATCTCAGTTACTGTCTTCCACATTTGTTTCTAAATCTCTTTGGATCCTGGCATGATGTCTAACTTTAGAGGATATCCTAGTGTCATTTGTCAGGTAGGTCATATTTAAATTATTTTATTGGTTGAGAACAACTAGGGCAGTTGAGTCGGGTTTTTCTGTTACTTTTTTATCCTAAAAACTACATTTTATTTTACTATGTTGCTGATCTATATTTAAATGTGTTTATTACTCTAAAACAACAGCCGTGATTAACGGTTGTTATGGTTTTCACAAGTGTACAAACAGGTGGTGGGGTTGGGGGTGCGGTCAAGCTGGTGAACACTTTTTAATCGATGACCTCTCTACTCATATTGTTGGAAACTTTACTGCACTGAAATCGAGGTTCAATCAGCTGTTTTGTACATGATTAATTATTTTGAACATGTTTTAATGTAGCAAGTTTGTATTTAACTATCATGCAACAATTGTTTTAACAAACAATAGCCACCTATATTCATAGGTTCATAGTCCAGGCAACAATTAAAAAGGAATGAGGAGAAAAAAACTCAATATTTGTTGTAAACTGTGGTTGTCCCCTTAGTTGTGATAACAATAAATTATAAAAAAAGAAATCAGGAAGAGGGCAAGCACTTTTTCACACCACGTTTTTAAATTTACAGAAATGAGAAGTTATAAACCTTTTTCTCCATGGTAGAGGTGAGCTTTATCCATCTGACTTTTAATGCTCAGAGTATAACTCCACCTGACTGAAAGAAAATGCTTCTGACTAAGGAAACTGATCATGCATAGTAATGCAATTAATTCAACAGAAAAAGTTAATATTCCTTTCTAAACTGATTCCAGGTGTTAACGGTTACTTTGTGATACAATAAAACACAATTTGCATGTTTATTCACAAGTTTGTTTGTTTTTTTTTTGTTGTATGATCGTTGTTATCAAGGAAATGTATCTCTAGTCATTAGTTTTAAAAGAAAGAGCAACCTATCTAAGCAATAATATTGCAGCTCTGCTGGCATCTGTTGGTCCACTGGAGTACTGACACTTTGAAAAACTTTACTTTCTGTAAATGTACCCATCTTCAGCTGTAAATTATAAAAAAAAAAAAAAAAAAATACATACATAAATTATCAGTTAAAAGGCAATAGAGAGACCAAGTTTCACGACAGCCTCTCATGCACAGATGGACTGTCTAAATTTATATAAAAGGGTATTCGTTGTTTAAAAAAAAGCCCTTCATCAGTTACCTTGCAAGCAACATGTGAGATTTGTGAATTCAATAAGAAATTCCTAAAAAAAAACAGAAATCTTGCCAGAAGCCAACAGCTGCATTTGCCTGAATAACAGATATTTAAGCCAATAAATAATAGTGTATGACATCAAACAGAAGCACCAGACTGACGCAAACAAACATGGCTGCACTGGTGGACGCCCCTATAGGCTCCGCTATTCAAACTAAGCTGGAATACACTTTGTTTTATTTTTGCAAAATGACCAAAGGGCAGGATTTGTGTCTTTGTGGATGACAAAGATGTTTGCGTGTTCCTCCCGACAGGAGAGAGATTAATCAGTTAACTCTGCAAGTAATGAAACAAATCAAGAAGGTCACAGCTGCTACTGCTGTTGCAACCGGCTAAAAGCTGGATATGGGATGCATAAAAGAAGATATATAAGATATATATATAGAAGTCGGACATCCTAAGAGGTAGCTCTGAAAGTTTAACTGTCAATACATATTCAAAATGATGTATTTTTGGATAATTATATCGTTGGTCCCATCTAGCCCCTGAAACGTTTTCATTCAGCCCATTTATCTAGAAATCAGTTGAGAGTTCACTGGATTCATTCAGTGTCTGAAGTCATAAAACAGGGTTAGCTTCAATTTTTGTGTATTGTCTCCACAGCTTGGTCTGATCTAAGATGGCCACTCTGTCAGCACACCTCTCATCCGACAGCGTGGGATCTATCAGATCCAGGTTTCGCTCTGTGGGCTCGACACATGCACTGACACATTGTTGTTGTTCAATCTATTGTTTCTGATCGCTGACTACTCCCCTCAAGTCTGAGCCCTTTGGATCTGTTTGCCTGAATTTGCCTCTACACTTCTGAAACCACCCTGACCATAGATTCAATCCTCATCCTTGTATCTGTTTGCCCTTTATGTCAGTGGCTTTTGATGTGAAATGAATGACTGTCTCCACCTATGGGGATGTCATCATCCTGCCCAGAGCTTTCATAAAGGAAGTAAAACAAAGGAATCAACTATCAGAGTCCTTGGAAAGGTAGTCTTTTGTTGTTGTTTTTTTTCTCTCAGAGTTTTTCTAATTGTTCAAATCATCCCAGCCACTAACCTGTCTCTCCTTCCTCAGAGATTTCAATAAATCCTTTAAACATTCACTTTTGTGTGTGGCTGAATTCTCTGATCATCAGTCTGTCTGATCATTACAGTCTGACTTTAATAGAGAGTTTCTAGTCATCCACTACATGTAGGTAACTTGAGTTTTTAGTACTTCTTTTTCAGCAGACTAATGTGACTGTCATTATCCATAAGTGATTCTGTTGTATAATGACACCCAGAAGGCCAAAGGCTGTCCAGATTCAGGACAGGAGTAAAGAGTTGCTTTCCTACCCACAAAAGTGCCCTTATTGTTGACCCTTCGGAAGATGAAGAAACAGGGGCTAGAAGCTACAATTTGATGTATTCAGATTAACTGATGTTCTGCAGTCCTGGTTATGACCTTATTATTTGAGTCGGGTGTGCTGACACAGACACTCTTACTTAAAGCAGGCACTTCTCAAAGGAATCCCCTTGTTGTTCCTAAAAAAACATATTCTGTATGTCAATGTTTTATTCAATATTTGATAGATTTAACTAAGACAATCTAGCTCCCTAAAAGGAAGAAAGAGGGATGGCTGAAGACCAGTTACATACAGTTTACACATTTACATTGTGGAAAATAATGTAATTTTCATTTTAAGTGTAAAAGAAAAAGTAAAGAAAAGCAGAAAAAAAGAAAAAAAGACAAATTTGTTTTACTTACCCACTACCCGAAGCTGAGCTTGACTTTTTGCTTTCCCGGATACAAACTCCACCACACCACTCATGTCAGGGATGGTTTGTCGGAGGGTCAGCCTGTGCACCGTTCCCATCTTCTCCAGACGTATCCGAGAGCTTGGCTGCAGGGGCTCCCCGTTCAAACTCCAAACCGGGGATCTAAGGACAGGGACTGAGACCTCGCACTCAAAGCAGGCCTCCTCATTGGCCGAGACCTCCACATCTTTCAGCTCCCGGACCATCAGTAAAGACTGGGCTTGGCGAGTCCAGAGAAGCAAGAAGAAGACATTAACTATGTTTTCATAAAATCTTTCTAAGTTTAGCAATAAAAATGAATGAGTGACACAATTACCAATCTATACTATTTCATATAAAACCAAAAACAAACACAGTTTTAAACAAAACAATATTACCTACACAACAAATGTAGTGTTTTAATGCTTTTACCTTCCACAGTCAGTTTGGCAGAGCATGTATATTCTCCAACCTGCACACTATATGTGCCTTCATCCTCCAGCGCCACCTGCTGGATGATCAGTTTGCGGTAGCAGCCTTCGCTGGAGATTTCGAAGCGTTCAGACGGCAGGATAACATTGCTGCCTTTGTACCAGCGGATGCTACATCTTGGGTTAGAAACCGTGCAGTCGAGGATGACACGGCTCTTCTCCAAGGCAGTCATATCTCGCAGAGGTTTCACAATGTTCACCGGAAGCTCTGACAGGGAAGTTGTTTAAGAAAAAGAAAAAGTAGCATTTTACCTCTAAATTGTGATGTTTCAGGTAAATGATTTAGTTTTTGCTCTTCTAACGTGTCTAAATGTAGAGTTACTCATTTAATCCTCTAATCAGGTATATTTAACCTTATAGCAAATCAAATGTCACACTGTGATTTCAATATTACAAGAAGGAAATGATAGCAGCATGTTATTTAAACTGACTGAAAAAGGAACTGTGTAAAAATCAGCATGAGTGTAAAGAATTATTGAGCTTGCTGGGAGTAGTGATGGTTATAAAGTCGTTCAGCTGCTGACAGGAAGGATCTGTGATAACAGTCCTTTGTGCATTTAAGGTGCAGCAATCTGCCACTAAAGGTGCTCTGCATGGCAACAGCTTCATGCATGGGGTGGAAGACATGATCTAATTGAAAGGAATAAAGTTGTTGTTTCCTGGTCTGTAATGATTCCACTGTGTTCAGCTCACTAAGTCTGGAAGTGAATGTCCGTCGAACATCCATCCTTAAACTTGCTTCACTGTAGTGTTTAGTAAGCATTTAATAAAAAATGGTGCCTTTTTATCATTCTATAAACAGCATGAAAAACATGCAAAAAAATGATCAATATCAAGGATAGACTCCTTTAATAATTAAAGGGCTACAGAAGAGGAAATCTGGTTTTGTATTTTGCAAGTAAAACGTAGGAAATCCCTTTAAGTAGACTATAGCCACTGTAAGCGGTAAATGATGACAATAATTAAAGGGTAATTAATGACAAAGTTCTAACTTAAAATTTAAAGATCAAACCGTTATTTGAAGAGTTTTCTCAATTAGCTTTTAAACAGCTTTTATAAATGTATTATTTGGTTACCTTCCACCTCCAGGTAAGCAACAGATTCAGCGTTTCTGGCAACAAACTTGATCTCCCCAGAGTCTTCCGGCCGCACATTACACATGAGAAGAAAGTGTTTTGTTCCTGAAAATAGTGAAAACAAAAAGGACAATTTATATAGATCATAAAATCGATTTTTAAACCAAAACCTGATGATTACCTTCCTGGCGGATCTTGATGGTGCTGGTGGGTTGTATCCGCTCCCCATTTTTGTACCATTCCCCTGGAACATCCTCTACAGAGATCTCACAAACAAACACGGCATTCTGATCTTCCTGGATGTCTAGATCTTCAAGGTCCTGCAGAACCAGCAGCTCACGTTCTACAGACACATTCCACAACAAAAAGCAAATAAAATATAGTTTAGCACCAATAACCATAGCTTTCTTACTGTTATCTATTTCGTGATGAAAGAAGATTTCTACATATAGAAAGATATTAAGGGCCAATGTTTTTCAGTTCAAAATGTAGTACTATAAAAATGTCAATAGATGGCAGTGCTGTGCTACACAGAATCACAAAATTAGTTTAGTAAAATGGAAAAACCTGCTTTTAAACTATATGAAGCAAAAACAAGAACATGTTTTCAATATATGTTGCATCCTTTTTAGCACTTAACAAAACAACCAATTAATATTAAGCTCAAAATGATATCATTAAGCATTTTTTACCAATTTAAATTAATCAAACAGACTATTTAATAAAGATCATGTTCTAACTACACTTTAACTGAAATTGCAGCTGCTAAAGGGGTTCTGCCAAATAAATTTTCATTTAAATGTTTACATTGGTAAAGAGCTCCCAAAACAAACCAGATCATCCAACCTAACTATGCTCTAAGGATTGTCAAACTAGTTGGTTTTACTCTTTGTGTTAACCAGGCTATTGGTTAATGCATTCAGCATTGATTCCTGAACACAAGTTAATAATTTTACTGAAAATATACTGTTAAATTTTAAGTAGAGCACCCAGAAGAAATAGTTTAGTTAGAAGTAACTTGGTACATACAGAAACAACACAGTCAATGAGTAAACCCCCAGAGGAAAGGACGGGTCTAGTCCTCAAAGCATTGTGCAGAATCAAACATTGTATTCCCACCCATCCCAACACTGAACCAGATTGTTTCCAGCTTCTATTTTCATCAGTGAGAATAGTGGAGTAGCAATCGGACTACGCAATACATCAGTATCATAAAGAACTGTTAGCAGTATCTGTTAGCTAATCTAGTCCAAGTGTCATGAATTCACACTTTAGATGCCAAGATCATTTTTAGTCCGTTGGGTGCGGTGTCACCATAGTACAGATTATAGTGCTCTTCATTCCAGCTGTCACAAAAGGTGTTAAAAGAAGATATGGAAAGAACATATCATGATTAGTTCTCATATTGCCATTAAATTATTTACTAAAAAAATATAATAATATTAATTTATGAGCTTACAATGAGGCACAGAGTTATTTTTACTTGCATACATACATGGTTGACATGATTTAGAGGTCAGAATTCATTAGAAATTGTAGAGTTTTGTCTTCAGAGGCCATTTTAACTGGTGTAATTTAGAATTACTAATTACTATAATGTTATGATATGATATAATAAGACAGTGCCTACAATGACTGCTGTTGGTGTTCAGAAGGCCTGGTGGTGCAGATTGTATGGCAGACTTATTTATGTAAGTCTTCCCTGTGGTACAAAGTACTTTGGAGTCCTTTGACTTGTAAAAGCACTGGTTAAGTTCAGTTCATTTACCATTCAGCTGATTTATAACATACAGCTAATACAGCTGCTTTCAAATCTTCCCCACTGAATTGCTCCAGCGGTGACATTTGTTCTTTCTTTAGTAATTCCTACAGGCCTTTTCATCATCATGGAATCATACAACTAAGAAAACTCTGCTAAAACGTTGGGTATCAACAAAGCACACTAGCTTACCGTAGACCTCCACTCTGCAGGATGTAGAAGCCTCGCCAGCATCACATGTGTACATGCCAGAGTCACAGGTATTACATTTCATTATCTGAAGAAAGCGCTTCCTTCCCATTGCATAAATTCGGATTTCTTTGCTTGGCTTGACTTCCACCCCATCCTGAAGAGAAAATTTTCAAGAGTTAATTTAATTAGAAGAGCAGAAATTAACTCTACCTTTAGTTCAAAGGTCATCCATTATCAACAATAGCTGTCTTTGCCTACAAATGAAATTAATCTCCTGCAGAATCTAGACAGGTTGAAATTTTATCACTTGAAGCCGCATTTCCTGAAAAATTTGTTTTTTTTTTTTAGAAACTAAGTCTTCGTAAAAATGAATCTACTATAAAATATTTTGTTCAAGTTCATTAGGTATATATTTTTCCTCATAAGCTATCACTTTATTAAAAGATAGTATTAGCTAGCCTTAGTATGAGTAACTCGAAAAAAGCAAGAACAAAAAAACACCAAAACACTACCTTCATCCATTTGACATCAATGTTGTGTCTTGACAGCTCACAATCGAAAGAGATTACAGATCCATCAGGAACTCTCTGGTTCTCCAGCTTCCTAAAGATAGTCACTGGGGGCTCTGGTGAAGGAAATGATGCCTTTTTTAAACAACAATAACTTGCTATCTATATTAACTTATCTATATAGCATACGTGGACAAAATGCCATCCTTTGCATTTCATGGAACGTTCAAGGGGATGATAGACAGTGATTGACAGAGGCAATGGAGAATTACTCTGACTTGAGGTTAAAGCAGTACCTGAGTGATAGAGAGAGTAGAGCCAAAGCTTTTTAATGGATCATTCGAGGCTATTTTCTTTTGTGTTTGTAATATGAGCCTGGATAAAGTCATTCTATTACCGTGCCTGCAATGGTTGCCATTTGGCCACAATTGAGTGGACAACTTCAGCTGCCACACTGGGGTCACAGCAAAACTATTACACTATTTTTTAAATCTGTCTACTTTGCATGAAGACAGATTTAAACATATTCAGTTGTGATGAATTTTGTAACCAAAATTGCTGTTATGTCTGGAAAAGCACAGGTTGTATCCCAGGTGGAATGATTGTGCTGCAAGCAGCTTCTGGTGAATCCTATATTCAGTTGAATCCATGAGTAAAGGTCATCAGACAGAGAGGAGGCCTCTTCAGACGGCATTATCAGCTGATGATGGAGTTGTACAGGGGTTGCTTTGTTACTTTAAATTAGGTCGGTTATCAGGTTATCATACTGTAAAAATTCTTGGCATATGGGAAAAGTTGGAACCAAGACCCAGAAAGATTTCTTAACAAAAAAACAAAACAAAATACAATTAAATGTTTTGCATTTCCCCATTAATATGTGTATTCTGGCTTTCTACAGAGAATTAAAGTGCACGGAACATATATTTTTTGTTATCCCTCCAAATGTGTCCTGATATCTCCAGCTTTATATATAAACCCCACTTTTAACAGCACATTGTGTTCAGACCTGATCTGCATCAGAGGTGCTGCAAAAAAACTAAACAAAAAAATGTGTCTTTTAACTGCACTGATTCACATTAAATGGGAAAATAGTGGATGAACCACTTACTTCTTGTGCTTGGTCTGTGACTGGTCAGTGTTATTTTCCTCAAGCATGGCCAGGAATGTGCATTTTGTGGTTCTCCAGTCACCTGACTATAATTTCTCCCCCTAATTTAATTTAAGTATGTATGTCCATGAGCCCTACTCATGTCCCTATTAGAGAGGAAGCCACGGGTTAAAGTGGAGCTCAGATCTAACCAGTTTACTGTGTAAGTTGTGTCGTTTGGCAATATAAAAAGAAGCAAGCAATGTTAAGGATGTGCTAGGACTAGTTTAGCCCTGTAACTGAATAGAGGGACCTACATGTCTGCTTTGTGTAAAAGATTGAAGGGGGAAAGTGTGTTGGGAGTTCCTGGTTGGTGAATACAATTGTACTAAAATCCAGAAAACACTCATAGCACATTACAGTTCAAACCTACTGTAAAACCAAAGCTTAGCAGTGTGATATATGCAGTTCAGTGAGGTGAGGACTGCACTGACTGCATTCACAAAACTACACAGTAGCTAAATAAGCAGACTGCATAGCAGGAGAGAGCTAACTTGTTGGGTTGAGAGTTTATGGCTCATTTACACATAAAGATGAAGGATGCTTTTTGAAAGCCAACAATTTGCACAGTTTAACCAGTGAAGGAGTTAAAGGTCATAGGAACAAATTTTTCTGTCAAAAGACAAAAAAAATAAAAACATGTTACACTTATTTCTGTGTAGATATAAAACAAGACTATATGAGTAACTCTTTTATAAATATTTGAATGATAATATTTCTACTTGTGGTTATAATGCTAACATTGACACGAAAAGATTCTGCACCAACAGGAAAAGAAGGGTAAAGTCACGTGAGACTGAGCTCAGGTATTTCAGTAATGTTTCCTCGCATTGCATTTCTCAGATTCAAGCCAAAACACAAAGACAAAAAAGCAGCAAAATGAGGGTGAACAGTGGTAGAGTTTTTGAGCATTGTTGCAGACTTAAGGACGAATTGAGGAGCAGATGCAAAGTAGAGGCTTTTTTTCTGGACAACCTAGTTAAATGTGTGCGTATGCCTTTGGTTAGCATTAGCATTAGTGGACCTGAACCTGGCTTAAAAATTGTACAGAACGAGAGCCGGTGAGTGTAAACGTGCAAGTTATTGTCTGGGAGAAGTTAAAATTGTAGCTATTACCTTTAAAAGTAGCTAACAAAGTTCACATTTCTTCTATCTAGGGACTTAGAAGCAACACCACCATTTATCTCGATATTACATTACTCTGTCTTTCTCTGAGTTGCCTACCCTTTACAACAAGCCTTGCAGAAGTTTTCAGATTCTCAACAGTGAACACAAAGGTCCCCGTGTCTTCCACTGAAAGGTTGGAGATGGTCAGGCTATGAACTTCTCCTTTGGAGCTCATACGGAAGTGATTTGTTGGCTTAAGTTGGATTCCGTTTCTGATCCAGGTTCCGGGGACGTTGGAATGAGAGAGCTCCACTTCAAAGGATGCTGTTTCTCTCTCTGTGGTTTTAATGTCTGTTAGGCCCCTCTTTATTGTGACTTTTCTTGCTATAAGACAACAAAACACAGAAGACAAGGACTTAAGCTTTGAAGAATGGACCATGGACGTAAGTATCCCTATTCAGCCAGAACATTGGGAACGCATGGAGTTCTGTGTTTTTTCTTCTTTTGTTGTTTTTTTACACAATGGGCTTGGATTTTGTTTTGAATCAATTAAACGATGCAAGCTGGCATCCAACATCAGAATGAATTTAGCCTTTCAAGCCATAAAGCTTTATACAAATTACAGCTTTGAAATTGCAAAGTTTTTCACTTATTGTATCACAGATAAACATTCCCAGCGAAAAAAAAAGGAGTGTTTATTTTGGAGACCTGATGACAACAACCCTAGTTTTGAAGGCCAGGGTGTAAATTTAGATGCAGTGAGAGAAGATCAAAATTCATATGATGTGCCAACAGCGGCCTGAAGTAATAACTTTCTCCTTCCCACCTGCACAACTGTTGAAAGAGCAGCCTTAAATTCATCTACTTGCCTGCAGATCACAGGGCTAAGAAACATAAGCACAAAGAAACCCAAGGATAAGAGCATCCTAATTACAAGAAGATGTTTGGTGTTATATCTCTAAAAAGCCTTGAAAGTAGAAAAAAATTGTTATTTATTATTTATTTATATATAGATTATTCCTCAAAATACAAGCCTAATATCTATGTGTTAACAGACATTATAACTGATGTGTTCTTGTTAGAGTTTGATTACATGGCTACCCTGCTCTGTGTGTTGGCTTTGTTAGAGTATCACCTGTTGGTTACCATCATTTCCCAGGGCATACTGCCCCCGTCCCAAGTAAACTTAAACTACATCTACGCCATTAATTGAGATTTGCCCTCACAAGAAGTAGGGACTGTTGGTGTAACTAACACTGAGTTGTCAGTAACGAAGGCAAACAAACAACAACAGGACATAGTGAGAACGAGTGGACACTCACGCTCCACTGTGAGCTGGGCCTGTGTGCGGTCATGAAGGGTTTCGCAGCTGTAGGTGCCTCGGTCAGATAGAGTCACTTTGTGAATAGTAAGGGTGTGCTTTAGGCCATTTTGTCTCAGGGTGTACTTAGCGCCCGGATGGATCAGGACCCCTTGTCTCATCCACTGCACGTCTGCTGTATTTAGACTCACCTCCACTTCGAGAGTTGCCTCACTGTACTCCTCAGCTACAACTGCTGTCATTTTTTTTGCAAACAGCGCCTGTTGCTCTTCAGAAAAAAATAATTAAAGGATAGCTGTCATTATCATTTTATAGAATTTATAGGTACATGGCATAGAATTGTACAGATGTTTATATTGTAATGTGTTATTCAGCCAGACCTTGCTTTAATCTCGTAAGGTTCCATCTAGGTCATCTATATAAAACCCATTCTCAACAAAGGTAATCTCAAGGCACTATATGATACACAAAGATCCAGTTTTTATATAGAAACTTATAAGAAAAAAGGAAAGTCAAACTTTATTTACATATATATTATCATTAAACATAAAATATAAATGTTCATAGGACCTAGCAGTGCATAAAAAAATGTTCCCAAAAATATCTTTAAGTCCAGCTTTTTCCTAGATATGAAACACTGATGTCAGGGTCAGTGGATTTTGGCAATTTGCCTGCTATCTAAGGAAACCAAGCCAGTTGCATCAAGCCTGTATCCTTGCAACAATCCCTCATTTGAGAATCCATATGGTGGCATTGGAGAGAATCCAGGAAAAAGGAAGAAAACCTGGCTTAATTTGATCCCTTCCCTAGGCTCTCCATATTCTCCAGAGGATGATGAGAAAACTGGCAGAGGCGACACCAGAACCAGAATGAGGCAACCAGATGTGCCCTCCTCTGGGGCTAAGGTTTCACAGCAGTAGATGGGAGAAGAAGCCTGATGGGGAAAGAGGCTTTGGCTGGCCGGAGCAAGTATAGAGGCTAACTGTAGTGGACCAAAGGAGCACAGGGGTAGATCAGTTTAGTCTGCTGGACAGAGAGCATTGCTGAAGACTGGGGCCAAGAGGCTATGGCTGGCAGCACATTGGAGAAGTATGCCAGGGAGACAGAGGGGGAGGAATCTACAGCTGGCTGGGGCTAGCCTCAAGAGGCTAATTGCAGTAAATGAAAGGAGGATAGTGGAGGATTGGAGGAGCCTGCTGGCCGAGTGGCGGAGCTGGGGAGAGGCAGTGGCTGACCGTTGTCTGCACTAAGGGTATGACCAAGAAACAATCTTTCTAGGGCTACATTAAAACAGCGTCTTTAAAAGCCATCTTAAAACCTCTTAAGAGCATTCTTCACTTTATCCTTTGTCAATATTATTTTTCCTCTATCTTCCATTTTGATTAAAAAAGCATTTCTCCACTATCTCCTTCAGTGTAGGTCACAGCCACATCTAGACCTTGACTATATTCCGCAATATTTGCGAATGCAAATAAAAATTCAGATTTTTCAGTTCCTGCAAATTTCTCATTGCCCAATTTGCAGATGCAGTAGCAATCAAAGTTTGCAGAATTAGTAAAAAACTCGTGCCATTCGCCTTGCTTAATTTGTAAATTTGCCACCTTCTCCTCACTCAGCTTCACTCCAAAGCCACCCTCTTCATAGAGTTAACATGGAAATCCTCCACTCCAGCTGTGAAATTCACAGTCGCTGTGGAAGCACCTTTATGGGATGAACTCATCAATACAACCCAAGTATTTTATGATAAAAAGAGAATTAATCTTGAGTGTTCAGGAAACGTTAACAGTACAGAATGACCTAAAGGACAATGCATCTGTAGGATCTTGTGTGAAGGTATACTGGAATTTATTTCATTATTTTTTCCCTCTAAAGTTCTGTTTTTCACCTCTACTTTTTAGTTTTAAGAATATGCCTCTATCACCAGGGGCTAGATGAGTTAAGTGAATATAAAAAGGTTTATAGAGAAACATTTGGATGTGTTTCTTCTTAGATGTGAACAAACCTACCTTGGACTTGTAGCTCTGCTTCTGACACCACTCCCTCCGCATCAGCTGCTACCCTGCCACCATCTGAAACCATGCAGTTGTTGATGCATAGCATGTGGCACAGCCCATTGCAGGATATGACTGTACGCTCATTTCGAGCCATCTCTTTGCCATTCAAGCGCCAAATCAACTTAGTGTCAGCTGGTGAAACCACACACTTAAGGATAGCATCTTCCCCTTCACAGACGGTGATGTTACGAAGCTCAGCTATGAACTCCACAACACGAGGGGCTGAAAACCATCAAATTCTGTCAGATTTTATTCTACCTTAGGATTAGATATTTTACTAATAAAATAACTTTAACCACTTTGTAAGTGGTTTGAAAACAGAAGCCAACTTACCTTCGATTTTGACAGTAGCTACTGTTCGGTCGTCTGTGGATTCACAGACATATTCTCCAGCATCTTCATCCATTAGGTGGTGGATGGTCAAGCTTCGCTCTCTGCCTTGTGCTCGTATCATGTATCGGCGACTGGGAGCTACTTCTTTTCCATCTTTAAGCCACTGGACATCACCTTTGGGCTTGTTGACCTCACAGTGTATTGTCAGAGTTTTACCTTTCAGAGACACCACATCCTCTAGTTGTTTGATAAATTTCACCTTCATTTCTACAAATAAAGAATAACAATTATACAAGTTTTACAGTTCTAACAAGCAATTCCTTTATTATATACTTAAGGATAAAAGTCAGTGTATAAACCAATCTTACCTTTGACTAAAAGACTGAAATACATTTCATCTGTGCTTATGTCACAGACATATTCTCCAGAATCCGACAGCTGCAGAGGATTAATGGTGAGCTTATGAGTTTTACCCTCACTGGAGATGTGAATGTTGTCCTCATTCAACAGCTGGCCATCTTTCAGCCAACGGACATTAGCTCTTTCATTGCTCACAATGGCACACAATGTGACACTCTCATTTTCATAAGCTGAGATATTATTTTTTGCTTTTTTATTAATAAACTTGGCTGGAAGATCTGAGGGGGGAAAAAAGTTTCTCAGAATTTCATTCTTCCCAAATTGCATTTTACAGATTAAATTCCTTTTACTTCTTTGGCCAGCTTTCTATTGGCTACATTTTTGTTAATGAAGAGTTAGTTTGTATTTGGCTTTAAGTGAAGAGAATATGATCTGCAACTTTATGAAACTCAATCTTAAAAAGAGAAATTAAAATAAAATAACATTTGAAAATAAAAAATCCGTAAAATTGAAAAAAAAAATAAAGTTTGAAAATATAGAATTTAATTGCTAGATTGTGAACAAAATGTGATCTTTGATTGCACCAATAATGAAAAGAAATCACTCCATATGTTTTTATCAATAACTACTTGTTTCACACCCATTAACCATATGTCTTACCTTGTACTTCCACAACTGTGACTAACTTGTCATCCTTGGCATCGCAGATGTATTCTCCTGAGTCTGAGGGCTGAAGTGCAGAGAGCACAAGCTTCCTCACAACATCATAGCTGTCGATTTGTATGCGATTACTAGGTTTGAGTATCACCCCATTTCGTATCCATTCTACCACTGCATTCGGTCTGGACACTTCACACTCCAGAATAAGATCATCTCCTGCTACCATCACATGATGCTCTGGATTTCCAGAGTTCCCAATAATCTGCACAGGAGGTTCTAAAGATGGAACACAATCATATTAACTAAAGTACAGAAAAAAGTACAGAGTGGATTTGTTTGTATGATTACCTTTCACAGTGATGTTAAAGGACATCTTATCATCCCCTGCATCACAGGTATACTCTCCTGAATCTTCAAGTCCAGCATTAAGGACAACCAGGGAGCGAAAAACGTCTTGCTCTTCACAACAGTATCTCTTGGTGTCATCAATAAGCTGGTTATCTTTGTACCAGCAGACTGATGCACTGGCTTTTGAGAGTTCACACACTAGAATAATATCATCTGAAACTAAAAACTGTTTTTCTGTCTTTGCATCAGATTTACCAAGAATTTTTACAGGCAACTCTGTAAAAGAATAAGAGGGTAGGTCTATCATTACTTTGGTTGTTATTGATACAAAAAGAATAGGAATTATCTTTATTTTTTGGATTCATGTTTATGAAAAGTGGACGTCATGCATGTGAATTGGAAAAATCTTTAGCATAAAGGTATTTTTTTTGTTAAGCTTCTGTAAAACAATGAATTACCTACCTTGAACTTTTACACTGAAATCCATAACATCATCTTTTGCATCACAAACATATTGCCCAGCATCCTCCTGTGTTACAGAATGAATAGTCAGTTGACGTGTTATACCATCTTCAAGGATTGTGACTTTTCTGGAGTCTTCTATTTCTTCTCCATTCTTCTTCCAAGTCACTTCAGCATTTGATCTTGAAACCTCGCAGTCTAGAACCAGAGTCTCACCAACTATTTTTTCAACTCTGCTTGCCATCTTCCGTGGACGTATAAAACGAACAGGAGGTTCTGTTCATAAAACAGTAAACAGTTGTAAAATAAAGGCATTGAAATACTCAAATGATTAGATGATCCTTGTTATGTTTTTACCTGCTATGTTTACAAAAAATGTCACAGAATCATCTCCTGTGTCACATACATATTCTGCAGAATCTTTGACAGTGGTCTCAGGTATAATAAGTCTTCTGTAGACACCATCCACTTCTAGAATAAGATTCTCACTTTCCTCCACTTCGAGTCCGTCTCTATACCACCGTACCACAGCGTTGGGCCTTGAGATCTCACAGCTTAGCACCATCCTTTCAGAGGTTTGCTGACACAGCTCCATTTGGGACTGACTCGGGGATATAATTTGAACTGGAGGTTCTGGAAATAAACATGAATACCTTGATTAATACATCTTTATGAAATGAAAGGTAAGTAAAGTTTGAATTGACTCAAGTAATGAGGGTTTTTTAGTATTTGAATGTCAAAAGAGAAAACAATGAAGGAAACTTTAAAGTATAACGTAGAAATATAATCTGGCCCTCAGACAAATTTTGAAAATGCCATGAAAGTGGTTGGTGGTAAGAGACCCAAAGGGGCTGCATTAAATGTGGGAATGACAGTGTGGCTTTAGTGGGGTTGTGGTTATCCAGACTGGTACCTAGCTTAGCTCAGCCTAACCTTGCCTTATTATATTATGGAGAGGGAGCACAGAACTGTTAGTAGAAATGCAGTGGGCAGATCTCTAAAGGTGGAAGTTTTTTTTTCTTTATCCCTTTTGACATCAGAGTTTAGGGCAGGCTTTGTGGAACCCAGTAGCAAGAAGTCTTATCAAATTCTTTGTCTTTTATTAATCTTTTATTATTAGTGTGCTAAAGTCTTGCCTTTGTAAACTCTCAGTCATGCACCTCGCCTTCACTACAAGAATGAAGAACACACCTCTGAAGACCAAAGTATTGAGATTTTGGACAGAGAGGACACATGGTTTAAAAGAGGGGTCAAGGAAGTCATCTTTGTGAAAAGGAAAAACCATCACTGAACACAGGGGAGGGATCGGGGTTTCAGTTTCCAAGCATTTAGAATTCAGTCATGGAACTCATTCCAAAGAAATTACATAAACACACCCATTATGATTCAAAAGACCAACCATATAGCCCATGCACAACAAAAGACTCCAACAATTCAGAAGAAGAAGGACTGGCTATAAGGTTAGTATATGGCTTGGAATGGGCTTAGGAGGATGGACCTCCAAATACATCATAACTCCAACAACAGAATGCTCTGGTGCAAGCCAACAGAATTGACAATGACTCATGCATAGGTGTCGAAATGCTGAGCAAAGTCCAGTTGCTTTCCAATTTAAGCCTGTTCATGGTTGTGCTAAAGACATTTCTTTGTGATTACTTCCATTATCAAAGGAGCTTGGAAGCCGATACCATAATCCTCCCCCACTGCTCAGTCATGTTTTTCTCTTTTAACAAAGATGGCTTACTTCACCCCTCTTTAAAACCACCATCTTATGATATGTGCTTCATTACGAAACTAATAATTTTACACTGCTATCATTCATTTCAAGAAAGCATGAGATTTAGTTTAATTAGGATAGGCCTGTTTTACTTTTTGTTTGCGCTGCAAACAATTTGATATGTAAACAATGAGTGACAGTTATCTATGTGGTTAGCATTTACTTCCATTAACTAGTTGCAGATTGAGACTAATGTTTTCCCAAGCAATTTATTTAATAAGGACATTTTTTCTGTCCGGAAGAAATAGTGGATAATTCTTTATAGCGAGCTCTCTGTCACTGTGTATTTAGACGTCCTTGATCTAAGAACACTATATTATCTCGATATGGCTGATTAGATGATGCCTTTTCAACTGTAAGGCCATTCAACGCCCCAAAGCCTAACATTATAATTCAGACCACCATCCCTAAAGAGAACTACAAAGAGTCAAGGAATTTACCTGTAATATTAAGATGAAAGAATATTGAATCATCAGCTGTGTCACAGACATATTCCCCAGAATCTTCAATTCTACTTAAACAAATCTTCAGTCTTCGGTAAGGGCCTTCTGTCTTGAGCTTGATGTTCTCACTCTCTTGAAGCTTTTGGCCATCCTTAAACCAGCCAACAACACCGTTAGGACGAGACAGTTCACAGCTCAAAATAATTTCCTCAGGGACATGACGATCAAGGTGGACATCTTCCTTGGGGTAGACTATCATCACAGGAGGCTCTTTGAATGAAGAGAGGAACATTAACAAGTCATGTACATGTATGTGGTATTCCCTAGACATTTCTAGAATCAGTTTAATGAAAGGTGTTTTATTACCTCTGATGTTGACCTTGAAGATTAAAATGTTATCACCTGTACGGCATGTGTATGTGCCTGTGTCAGACAGCTGAGCTGAATTTATAATCAGATGTCTCTTTGCTCCATCTGTTTCCATTCTGATATTATTGACTTGTTGTATTTCAGTTCCATCTTTGTACCACTGGACTACACCATCAGTCCTTGATACTTCACATGACAGAACAAGCTGTTCTTGTTCCACAGCACTACGAAAAAGGTCCTTCTCTGGGACATCGGCAAATGTTACTGGCGATGCTGTGAAAAAAAGTGAAAAAACATGTCTAAGTTATTGCTTCAAAGGGAGATTCTTATACATGCAGCCACTATAAAACCATATTTTCACAGCTTGAACATGCTAATTACAAATCTTGCTATGTAACAACTCATAACATATAATAATCAGTGGGTGTTAATCTCCCTGTGTAGCAAGCACGTGTATAAAGTAGTGCACTGATGTAAACACAGGGGTTAAAACAGTAAAGGTAATGGAGGCTTTTCTCAAGGGCTTTAATGATGTAAAGACAGTTAGAAGAAAATTTGTTATAGTGCATATGGGATGATCATGGTTTGTTTTTGTATGTATTAAAGGCCATGGAGATACATAACTGAAGAATGGAATTAACTTGCCAAGAAAAAACTTAGCATATCACCTTTCACCTTGAAATCTTTATCATCATCAGCTTTACATTCATAAACCCCAGAATATGATGACAGGGCCGACTCCATGACCAGAGCTCCACTACTGGGCTCTGATTCCACCTCTAAATTCGATTTCGGCAAGATGTTTATCCCATCCTCATACCAGCAGGTCTGGACTGCAGGGTCTGATATCTCACAATGCACTTTGATCAGGTTGTCTGCCTCAACAGAATTGCCCTTCTCAGCCGCTGGAACAGCTGAGAATCAGACCCATACTAAAAGACTTTAATTTCATTGAGGAATAACCAGTTAAAAAACAGATTTGTGGTGAGGTGTTGGCTAAAAAATGTTTTTATACACCAGGGTTTATTTGCTCAATGGTAAAACAAACACATCAAGAGACAGAACAAAAGATTTGTAGGTTGGCTGAAAGTAAAAGAGTTATTTCAGTATTGTGCTAGTCCAATACGAGAACCTTTACAGCACTCAAATGTGTTAGTACTTAGTTGTTTACCTAGCAGACAGAGCAGATATTTCATGCAATAACAAATTTGTTTGTCTGAAAAATATAGTCTAAATAGCTAAAAAATATTCAATAGCTTTAATATCATGAAGGATCTTTAAATATGAAGAATGAAAAATGCAGCCATTAAAACAAAAACCACAAGTTGGAAACCTAAAAAAAAAGTTTACGAAAGGGCCACCTGAAAGATTTTCACTGTTCTCAAGGGATGGAATATTGCAAGGAAAAACAGGAAATATCTCTTTTTAGAAACATCAGAATTTGCATATAAACAATAAAAAGTACCCCAGTTACAATGACACTTGCACCATGACATCCAATTAACATTTATTGATTCTAATTTGATACTGTTTGCCCTTTAAGCTGCTGGTAATTTTAATTTCCTGAGGGAGTTTTCCCAAGGGATCAATAAAGTACTGTCTAAGTCTAAGTCTTTAATTATCCATTACAAACCCAGACTAGAAAAGATATGTAGTTCATGGTTGATTATTTTTTTCTTTGGCATTATGGAGAAATTAGCCAAATCTGCACCACAGGAAGACATTATAAGAGAGTTTATGTAGAAAATCATAGATGTTCTCCTAAAATTCTAAACCTCTTTAATCAACTCATACATTTGGGATAAACTGTTGATGTAGTTTGGTTTTGCAATTTTCAACCACTCAAGCTGAGTCTCTTACCATATCCTTTGCTTTTTATATTTCATAGCATATATTTATTGATGAAAAAATAGCATTGAGTAAGGCATATTTTTTCCTATTCCAGAAGAAATTGTTGAATTTGGATTTAGTAATTATAAATGCAAGGAGATAAAGTGTTGTAACGTAATTAGTCTTAATGGTCGGGAAGGAATTGAAAGTTAGTAATTTTCACAAAGCTCAATATACTTAGATCACCTGCAACATCCACCTTGAAATTTATATGGTTATCTGCAGCCTCGCAGCTGTAAAACCCAGAGTCACTGACTTCTGCTGACTGAATTACCAGTGCTCTCACTTTTTCACTGGTTTGGATTTCACATTCACTTGTAGACAAAAGTTGTTCTCCGTCTTTATGCCAGTAAACTTGAGCAGCTGACTCTGAGACTTCACACTGTAGCTTAACTGGGCAGCCTGTTCTTACAACTTTGTTTCTTGCAACCTCTGGTAGCTTTGAAACCTTCACAGGAGTAGCTGTGGATATTACAAGATTTGTTAAACTTACATTCTCTTTTTATGCTGTCCACATGATAGTTTGTCTAAACTATATTCGTTCCTCGACTGTGGTGGTCAGTTATAACTGGTGCAAAGATTTGATTGACCAACACTAATCATAGTAATTCAAGAAAATCACCTTCAATGTCCACGTGAAAGGTCACAGCCTCATCAGCAAGGCTACAGCTGTAGAGGCCAGAATCAGAGACCTTAGCTGAGTGAATTATTAACTTCCTCAGAGCGCCATCTCGTTTCATATCAAGGCCTGTTTTGGAAAAAAGTTCCACGTCATTTTTTAACCATGAAACTTGAGCAGCAGGGTCTGAAACCTCACACTGCAAGATTATTGGTGAACCAATTCTAATGAGCTTGTTTTTTTCTGATAATGGGCTTGCTATAATCCTTGGTGATTGTCCTACAAGAAGAGAATGACAAAGGTATAAATAATAGATCAATTCTTAAACACTTAACAAAACACATTTTCAAGCCAGCCCCATTTCTCACTGTGTTTAGAAGCAAACAGTTATAGTTATACACAGCACACCAAGTGAAACCATTACAACTACCAAAGATTAAAAAAAGAATAATCACCTTTTATGTCCACTTTAAAGGAAATACTGTCATCTGATGTTGAACACTCGTAGATACCAGCATGTATGCTTCCAGCTGATGGGATGAGTAGGGTCCTTGTCAGACCATCTGATTTAATTTCCATATTATCCCCAGAATCAAGTTTTATGCCATCCTTATACCAGTCAACATCAGCTGACGGATCATGAGAGAGTTCACAGTTAAGGACAAGAGTGCTCCCTTCTTCAATAGACCGGTTCCTGTCCTCCTCTTGCAGCTTTGAGAACCTCACAGGTAGTCCTATAGATTCTGGATATTGCAAAAGAAAAGAGTAAACACAATGATGACTTCCTTAATACAAATTACTGAAATAATTGTAGCACATTTCAAACAGTTCACTTTATCTTAAATTGATTTACACATCCAGAAGACAAACATAGCTCATAACAGCATTTTTGACAATCCGACACAGAAAGAGAGATAACAAACAAATCAGAAGACTGTCTAGAAGAGTAAAGCTCACTGAGATTGTCTCATGACATTACAGTCTCCAACATCACACAGATCTTTTAAAACAGATTAGAGGTAAGTTGCAAACAAGAACATGTTTTCTGTTTTGTTCTTTTCTTCTACACATGTATTTAGTAATGTCAAAGAATCAAATCAAGAAATACAACCGCTTTGAAACAGCAGATATTCATACAAAAAACTGGATCAAGAAGAAGCACTTTTAGTGGCGATTAAGAAAGAACACGTGATTTATTCTGTTAAGATTTAAAATGTATTTGCTTTAGAGATACAGTTGTGAGTAGACATAATAGGGACTATTTTTAGTTACCAAACAATGTGAGGCCATCTTTGATTTTCTTTAAAGGTTATGTGTATTAAAAAAGCAGACTGATAAACAACTCTGTTAAATAAAAGGACTTAGTTAACCTAAGCACCTGGAGTTAGCGCTTTGCAAAACACTTAAAGCACTTTAAGATTTTCTATGCATCACCTTTTACTTCCACAGAGAACTGGATGTCATCATCCTTTGACTCGCACCGGTACACACCAGTATGAGCTCGCTCAGCGGATGGCACAACCAGACTTCTCAAATGTCCCTGTGACTGGATGTCTACTCCACCATGAGCTAGCAGCTTTCTTCCATCCTTGTACCAATTGACTTGTCCACATGGGTCTGACAGCTCGCATTGTAGAGCTATGGGAGAGCCAGCTACTACTGTCATTTTCTGGTCAGCCTCAGATAAAGTTGCAAATGTCAAAGGAGGAGCTATAGGATTAAATGTAAAATATAATTAGTCATTAAGGCATATTGTTATCATCAAATGAAAAGAAAGATGAACTCTTACCATCAACATTGTTGTGGTATATTTCATTAAATTGTGTAGGTTGAATTACTACTACTATTGTTGTTAAATTTATGAATCAAAATTAAATACAACAAAACTGTTTTAGCCTAGAGATCTATCAACCTCATTTCTTACTGTATATTTGATATCAGACAACAGAGGTAACAGGTTGCAATGGAAAATCCAGACACCCCTCTCCCAGCAACTCTGGACATACTGGGCACCATTTCCAGGCCAGATAAAATATCTATATTCTCCAGCATTTTCCTGGTCCGTCCAAAAGTATCCCACCAACTGGATATGCCCAGAATTCTTCCAGATGAAGGGAAACATTTTTCTTATCAAATTCCCAAAGCTGTCTAGAGGACTTCTTTGGTGGACAGAAAACAAACAGGTCTACACTAACCACATCTTGGATGTCAGCTTTGAATGGTATCTCTTAAAGAGAGCCCAATCAATCAAATGGGGGAAGTTTTTCGCCATTTGCATCAAGATAAGAATAGTTTGGCATTTTTCATTCTAGATTAGTTGGAAAGGTTAGTTTTAACTATTTTTATAGCGTGTTTTTTAATTTTTATTTTTTCTTATTTCAATAATTCTTATGGTTAGTTTAGTTTGCATTAGTTTTAGCACAAGTTTTAGATTTTCATACTTTACTTGTTTTTGGTGCAGTATTTAGAAAGCATTCTAAGTATTCACAGCATTCTATTTCTAAACTGATGTGAATTTATAAAAGGAATCAACAAACACAAAAAAATGGTTTAATTACAACTGAGGTAAACTGGCACTTATCTAATTTTACATCGGTTTGAAACATACTGGTAAACACAAAAGCGAAGGATTTATGTCTATGATTTTACTACGTTTAAGTTATTTTAAAAAATGTGCAATAATCTTTAAGTTATAGTTTTCCCTTATAGTCACAGTGTTTGTTTCAAAACATCTTTTTACCTATTACAATCCAATTTTTTTTCTTCACTACTTGTGTTTACCACAATAACCTTGGCTTGCATCCACAGCATTAACTCTCAATAAATACTGTAAAGATAATTAACAAACATCTAAAAAACCTGTCTGTTTTGCCACTAACTAAGCAAGCCCCTATAATATAATTTCCTAGCAACAGAATCTCCATTCAATTTTTGTTTTGACAGCCATTTGCACATCATGATCTAAAACAACACCAAGTAGTGAAGATTTAATAGCTATGTCATCACTTTTAAAGTACATCTAAAAATACTATCAAAAGCCCGATGATATTCCAGTCACCACCCTTTTGGACACTCAAAACAATATTCCTAATAATAATTTCTGCATTATAAAAGTCACCCAAGGCCTTAAAATAAATTACTGCTCAACTTTAGATCAGTGGAGCAATTTATCCCAAACAAATTCTTGACTTTACCATTAACTACAATGGCTTTTAACCACTTTAGAACACAATAAAAGTCTAAAGCTATTTTCATATGATACTACTAATTGCCTTCACTAAGCTGAGTGATTCAACACACAACAAAAAAAAAAGAAAAAACACCAATCAGTTTCCCCTTTAGTTGAAGTTATTCTAACACAATCTTACACTCTGTAACATCAACTAAGAGAGAGAAGAATGCTGCAGTCTTGGTATCTGGAGCTTTTGACATATATAAAATATAGTAACCTAAAAATTGCGCCCTGTGATTTGGAAAAAATATAGCTAAAAATTTAAGGTAATAAACTTTAAGAGTAATAAAGTAAAAGATGAATTGAAACAACAGAAATAAGAAGTGGGTTTGGTTACAAAAGAGTCTCTCATATCTCTCATAAATATGGTATATTAGTGTCCTTTATCTCTCTACTGGAAAGGACCTGTGCGAGTGCATGTAAAGCAGACTCAAAAAGCAGCCATTTTAGGCAGCCATCTACAGTTTCCAAAAAATAAGCTTTGTTTCATTGGACATCATCAGGCAGCGCCACTAAAAAAACACTTTTGCACTCACTCACTTGAAAACTTTTTCAGACTCTAAAACCCATCTCTTTAGTAGCATCCTAGTCCAGAGTTAAGAGTGTGTTTGCCTCAATTTTTGAGCTCTCTGAGAGAAGCTAGCCCCTCATGTCTTTGCCCTTTTATGTTGCCAGAGGGAAGTTTCTGACTAAGGTTCTTGGATATCAAACCTTTTTTTACGATTAAATGGGATTTTCTATTTCTTAAAGCTAAGAAACAGCTTAATTTTGTTGGTCAATAGCTTTACTTCACACTAGGATATCAACACACAGAAAGCCAATGGTGCCTGTGGAAAAACTAATTGAAAGACCTGTAGCTGGGCACCACTATTGATGAAATACTTGTATGTAACCACATTCTTTTGGGTCTAGGGTTGTTCCTAACGACACCTGATGCAAAAGAAGAACTGAATTTTCTGTTAGGGGAGAAAAAAAACACTTTCCCACTTGAGCTTGGTAAGAAATTTGCTGCATAAACCATGAAAACAGACTTGATATTCATGCTCTTGTTGACTGTTGCTGAGAAGTATCAAGGTCAAAAGGCATGGCCCTTGATTCTTTGGTCTTCTATGTTCTAACATTCAATTGCGGTAATTACCCCCCCAAAAAATCAAAAAAAAAAAACAAAAGACTACCAAGAAATGCTTCTCGTTCAAGGGATTTGCTCAGCTAAACCCAAGGGAGGTTTTGAGTAGTGTTGTTAGCCAGTTTGAAAACTTTAAGTAGGAATCCTCCATATTAAGAAGAGTAAGCTAAGATCTTAATAAAAGACTTTTTAGAAACCTTCCTATTTCTGGTAAATCCAGCTGGAAAATGATCATGGGCAAACCCAAAATTCTCTGAAGGTTTAAATTATGCCACCAATGGGATTCTCCATCAAAGGCTGAGATATTTCTAGGGTAGAGGAATGTCTGGTTGTTAAATCTAAACTTGTAATTATATCTCAAAAAGCAGGTTAGATCATTTCAGTATTACACTTTTAAAAAACTGAATTTCTCAGACTGAATTTTGCATGCTCTCTTGGTAAGAATCATGGGTCTCAGGGACCTTTGGTTCCACCAGTGTATACGAGAAGCATTCTGTGTGTTGCAAATATTTTAAACTTTATCCTTTATACTTTATAGTGTTACATTTGTTATTAGTTCTGGGGTTTTGCATACTATCAGCAACCAATGGAAAAAATATATTTGCTTATGAAAAGATAAAAGATCAATGAAACATCCCTTATACAGCTTCTGTTACAGAATCTATCTATGCAAAATTAGTTATTTAGTTAATATTAACATATTAAATGAATTTTCACCTTTAACATCCACATAAAACTCCACTGAATCATCTGATGTCTTGCAGCTGTAAATTCCTGCATGAGACAGCATCACTGATTGGAACACCAATGTTCTGATGGAGCCCTCTGTGATCATAGTTTGCTCGGAATCTTCTGATATTTCTATTCCATCCTTAAACCAAGTTACTTGAGCATTAGGGTCAGATATCTCACATCGTAGCTCAATGGGTTCACCAACTTCAACAGTCTTGTTCTTCTCAGCCTCAGGAAGAGTTGTGATTCTCACAGGCAGAGTTGAGGATGCTTAAGGTGACATCAAGAAAAAGCGTCATCACTATTAGTGACTGTAACAAATAATTCCTTAAAAGAGATAAAGAGCAAAAGTTCAAATCCAAATTAGTCATGCCAAAAATAATCTAAAATAAAAGAATAATGATTTTGATATTAGTCATCGTAACAGAAAGATTTGTTGGTTAGACCTTAAATAGCTATCCAACAGAGTTAGGTCATGAATAAAATGTGTGTGTGTATATATATATA
>JAUZNJ010023763.1:4714-16901 GCA_034780135.1 Jordanella pulchra | reverse complement strand
TCTATCTATCTATCTATCTATCTATCTATCTATCTATCTATCTATCTATCTATCTATCTATCTATCTATCTATTATAAATATTTGATTTTAGCTGCTTTATTGGGTTTCTGTAGTAAAATGGTAAATGGCCTTTACTTATAAAGCACTTCTTCAAGCCAGAAGACTTGACCTTTAGGCTACATTCAGTCATTCACCCATTGACGCACACAATCACACACTGATGGTGGCAAGCTACATTGTAGACACAGCTTTCCTCTCTACACTGGCACCACTGGGCCCTCTGATCACATAGTCCCTTTTGAGCCTAAATAGAATTCCTGCATTGGGCACAATGAGCATACGTAGACATGTGTGCCATCTGCTGGCAGTACAGTGAAATAGTCAGAAAGTTATGGTGACAATTGATGCAGCTATTTAGTAGAGCCTGAACGAACTGGACTGTCTTGCAGTACTACACCGTAAAGCAGTGGTTCCCAACCTTGGCCCCCAGGGACCCCTCCTCTGTTTGTTTTAAGTATGTCTTTGTTCCAGCACACCTGATTCAAATTAGGGGTTGTCCTCTGCAATAGAGTGCTGCAGAAGCCTGTTATTATTTATTTTTTTTGGTGTGATGCAACAAGCAAACACCTAAAACATGTAGGACAGGGGTCCCCGAAGAACAGGGTTGGGAACTGTTGCCATAAAGGGACAGCTCTGCGTGGTCGAAGACCAAACGATGCTAATTAAATGAAGCGATTTACATCAACTCCCTGTTCAAGCGAATTCTCCCCAAAGGCTCCTAGCAGAACATCAAGTAAAAAGAAAATCTCCATTTCTTCCAAACATAAACAGAGACACAGCATCAAGGTAAGACGTTTTCCATTTACATAAATAGACAACGTGCGATTGGTTAAAAACTGAATGAACTCAAATTAAGCAAATGAAAATTAGATTAAATTAAAATTTTGAGTAATCATCTGGATTTTAGCAGCTGTAACAGATAAATGTGAACAACAACATTATACTGTATTCTAAGTGCTATTTCAATCTTATCTTACTAAGAATCAAACTTTTTTTTTTTTTACATTTGATCTAACGGGATATTTGACTTTTTTCATTATTTGCACATCTTTGCTGTCCGGTGCTAACTTGCCTACCAGCATTACTTACTTACGCCCTGCATGCATGTGTATTATCGTATTTATTTTATTGTAAATATACTCTATTTACTAACAAACTGAGCAAAAACAAAGCGTAATCTTTTAGAAAAACATTGTGTGCAGGCAGATTGACCTACTAGGTGTATAGATTTAAAAAATGCACATAAGTTTTCCCCTTAAAAGTAGGATATTTTGTCATCAAGGAAACATTAGACCAACATATAATACTTAAACAAAAAAAAAACAGTAACAAGAAATACGTCTTTTATTACCAATAAGTGATGATTCTTTTTTTAAGGCAACAATTCAGGAGGAGTTTGTCAAAGTTTGGTTTAATAAATTAAAGTGATCATGCAGAGGTTGTATAGAAAAACAATACAGTACAAAATTAATTTCACAAAAATGCCTTTTCATAGCACAATAAAAACGTAACTGTCAAGCAAATGCACCAGTGTTTACAGACAAAAAGTAGATTCAACAAAGAACTGTGGATCACTTACAAACGATCAAGAGGGTAAAAAAATACAGCGTCATAAAAAAATCACCTAAGAAAATTTAGTAGCTTATTTTGTAGATCCAGATTTATAAAGTTTCACAGAGTTGACTGCAGAGTATGTAGAAAGGAATGTGGACGATAACTACTTACTACATGACAGACTAAAACACAATTAGAATCTGAACACGTGCTAAGTTACAATAACAAATCAAAAGAGACCTCGCACCATGCATGCTGGCCTATCAACTTCTAAAACAACCCCGACAAAAATGGGGAGTCAGGAAATAGGAGTAAGGTGCATCATCTGCACCCAGTTCAGATGTTAGTCCATAAGCAAGGCATTTCAAAAAAGTAGCCATCACTATGATACAAAAAAAGGTCTTTACACAAATGAGTGGTTGAAAAAGGTTGTCGCAAATGTCCTATATAGAGCTTAAAAAAGCATGTCTTCATTTTTGATGAGGACCTCCACCACCTGCCTCTGGTAGCGGACGTCGTTCAGTGCTGTCATGGCGTCCTGGTTGGGTACACGCATGAGGGTGGGCCCGAAGACAATACCGAGGTTTTCTGCACTCATCAAGTTAAATTTCTCATTCTGTGTAACCCTGGAATATTTCAGATAAACAGAGATACAAGTCCATGTCAGTGGTAGCAAAATGAAACAGTGTTTTGTTTTTTTTTTTAAATCCCATTCTGTCTATTAGCTATAACATGGTTTGTTTGCATAACTCACCTTTTTAAATGGGCCATGAGATACTTGAGAGTTTCCTTGTGTGATGGTGGCAGCAGAGCAAGAGCCTCCCGGAAAGCCTCAAGCTTCTTTTCAGGATCTGTGAGCTCTGCCGAATGGAGAGGATGACGTGATCAGCATACAAAGATTACTGAAAGGGACTCAGGGGGCACAGGCTCGGGGGCCCGAGGGGTAAAGTGGCTCAAAACATCTACATAATAGTTTTAATTAAGGGGATATCTTGTCCGAAAGTCATTTAAAATCCCAGAGAGAGGCAGCCACAAGGGATCGCGAAACCAGACTAGAAATGTAAAGAAGGAAAATACTCAATAACAGCAGACACTATTTTTGTACAACTTATAATTTGAAAATATTGAATCTGTGGTGAAATAAGCTGAATTCAGGACCTTTTTAATTTAGATAATTACAAAATCTATGAAACCCAACCTTGCTTGAACAGCCTACAGTTAGAAACATTTAATCAATTATCCTTTTTTTCTGTTCGCCCGGGGGAGAAAATTTGATGGCCACAGAAACCTAGTGGTGCTTTCTCTTAAAAAAATGACTTTCAGGATTCAGAAAACCAGATAATCTACAAGCACTCACCCCCTGAAATCAGAATAATGGCAAAGTAATTCAGAAATCAGTTCAGTATGAATATTTCTGCACTCATATAAAACCCAATAAAAGTATAAACAAATCAGCCAAACCCTATGATGTGGTGATCCTCTATAAAAATTACTGTTGTGGTCGAATGTATAAAAAAAGTCATTGTTCAACAATCCGTAACCAAAATGTTTTCAACCATTAAGGACACTTTGACTTTATCAAACCAGCTGATATACTATCAACATTTAGAGTGTGAATGCATGGCACCTAAAATAAAGGGATCTAAATATTGTGCATTTGGATCAGTCCCTGCACGATGATGAGCCGAGAAAAGACAACAGTGATTTATTAAGAGGGTTTAAAAATCTCCAAACCCAGCTTTGGCTCAACATTTAATAGTTTGCATTGATGTCACTGTAATGTTCAAATATGAATTCTTTCTCATGCTTTTTATGAATTCTTATAAAACCTATAACTGAAACAGCTGTATGACGGAAAGGACAATGACTCCTTTCATATTTAGGTCTACCAAAGATAATTAAACACAGGAAGGAAAACAAAAATGGGAGAATTATATCTTTAGACATAAATAAATAGCTAAAGTAAGGTACACCTGTTAATTGAGGCAGCCTGCATTTTAAATCATTTTTCTCTTTAGAAATGGACAGACATTACTTTCTAACCCCAGAGGAAACAGTGAGGAATATAAATACTTGCTGTTGTTTGCTAAAAGCATTTGAAAAGAGGAGTGGGCAGTATGGTTAGAGCCCGCTGGTTTACAGCGAGTTAAAACAGGTTTAATTTCCCAGCCCCACTCTGTAACTTGCAATGTCAGCAGAAATTATTTATTGAAAAACAAATGGAAAAGAGTATAACTACGTTGAATCAACCTCATTTCACCAATACCTTGTGTTCTGACAAAGGTCAGATTTGACATGTATGCTTTTCTTCCATTTTCCATTTTAGTTTTTTAATATTGTTTTAGGTTTTTAAAAAAAATTAATTATTTTTCTGAGTGTTTATGTGTTTTATTTCATAGTTTATTGTGTTTATTTTGCTTATATTATAAAAATCAAACAAAGGCTTTCAAGCTGAAAATTACCAATAAGTGTAAATATGCTCTATGAAACATCAGCTAGACTCTGTCCGATGTCAATATATTATATGTTATATATGTGAATATAATTATTTTATATCAATGCAACAAATGTCTTAACAAGGCAATCTAATATTACAGATTTATTTAGCCTTTTAGCTACCTACAGCTACATTTGCTTACACTGTAATTCACACATCTAAGGTTTTTCTTAAAGCCAGTTTATCAAATATTGCACTTATTCTCATCTAAATATCTTATGCAAAACTGATGTGACATGAAAATAAAAAGTTTTTTGTTATTAATGTTAGTGTGATTCAGCTGATTTCTTAAACAGTGACGTACTTGTGGCCTCAATGAACCTGGGGTAAGCATCGTAGGAGATCACAGGAACAGGCAAATCCCTGAGGTACAGCTTCAGCGCACTTGTGATGATATTGATGTCTTCATAGGCATTCACTGAGATATCCGTCTTCTCTCCATCTGCAGAGATGTATGATAGGAAAAGGTAGACGGGAGTGAGAAAATGAGTGCTCACGCTGCAAATGCTCACATCAGCACTTTCACATCACAGAGTGAACTGGGGAGTAAAGAAATCTTGTTATAGCTGTTGGAAAAAAAATCCAATTTCAGCTCTCTCTCTTTTATTTTTTTTCTCCCAAAGTATCAGCTATCATCCCTTTGGCCTGTTTAATTCTGACTTTGGCTCATTCATGTATGCTTTCCAGAGGAGAGCATGGCCTACTTGTGCTGGCAGACTGAGCATCACAGCGCTGTGAGCTGGAATGACACTCTGTCATGGATGATATCCTGCATGCTGATCTGGCTGAGGGTTCACTCCGCTGCTGCTTGGTTTTTCTAACAGTTAAAATTCATACTGCATTCGGCCACGACAGGTTTATTCTCACTAAGTTGACGACTGAATCCCAACACGGCCACAGTTAAGACAGTGTGACCCCTCTAAGGACCCCCCTCCCTGTCTGTCCACACAGTGAAATCCTGCGTGAGAGGGAATGTCGGAATCTGCTCTTCCAGATGGACACTAATCCTGTCAATTTTCTATTAATCCAAAGAGATCTGGCTTCTTTGGACATGCAAACAGGCAAAGTCCTCAAGTGTCATCTTTGACCTGATACTGTTCTATAAAACAAAGAAGACAAACCTTTATCAAATCCCATCTTGACTTCTTCCACAGAATCACTGAACCCAGATATCCTGTAGAGGCCCTCTGATCTCAGTCCTAGAAAAAATAAAAACAAAGAAAAGATGCAAACACTTAAAAGTCAACCAAACCAACAGGGAAGACGTAGACAGCCTTAAACCACAAGTCTAATTTAGGAAATAATCTGAAATATTCAAAAGATATTAAAGACAAAACATCCTCGTTGCGCAATGAAGGAAACGTGGTTCTGTGAAAACACTTTCCTGCATCAGCGAGCAAAATAATAAAGACATAAATCAAACTTAGCTACAGACAGACATGGAGGGCAGACAATGAGACTTCCCTGAATGATTTAACTGAAATGCAATCAGCTAAGGCAGCAGGAAACAGAGTAATGTTTTCCTCATTACACATTTGCAATTACCAGCAATCTCATCACTCCTCTCTGCCTCAACTTGCAAACAAAAACATCAAATTAGTTGGTAATTGAATCAGATTTTAAACACTACAACCCAAAGGTACACACTGCACTTGAAAGAAAGCTGTTTGAAATCACAAATGAACACAAGGAAGAAGAAGCTTTAAAGTAACTCACAGACTTTTATGTTAAAAAAGTCTAAACGTTAAATGTTAATTAAGATTTGATACATTTCAAATTCGTCAAACATGAACATGTATTGTTATTGTTATTATTCTGTATTAAAGCTTTACTTTTGAAAGCAAAGGTTTTGACAAAACCTAAATATCAAGTTTTCAGTGAACAGTTTTCAGCTGTCATTTCTTACCCATTTATACTGCAAAAGTATTGATACGTTTTTCGCATTTTGTCATTTTACAACTATAAACTCTGATACACCAAAATAAAATCCAGTGCAGCCTTAAGAGCCCTTTTAGGTGTAATTTAAGCAGGTATAAATATATGCATTAGTAGCTATCAGGCGTGCACTTCACAAGTCTAGCCTAAATGATAGAGTGGTTAGAACAAAGCTGGTGTTGAAAGAAAGCCATAACATGCTTGAAAAATCCACGGCGCAGAGACAGCAGACATGTTGGAGAAAGTGTTCAGCTAAAAACACTAAAATCGAACTTTGTGGCCAACATACAAAAATCCAAAGAAACATGTTAGTGGCAGAATCCTCCTGTGGGGAAGATATCATTCAGCTGGTACTAAGCTGGTCTTGATGGAGATGAACAAAAGGAGGAAAATACTGTACAATTTTCCTTCCACTTGAAATGTAAGCATAACTTTATGTTGGTCCAGCTCATAAAAACCCAATAAAAACACGTTAATGTTTGCAGCTGTAATGTGACAAACGATAGCAAAGTTCAAGTAAAGAATGTTTTAGCCTGTATTTAAAATGTGAAAAACCAACCTCTGGACTCGATTTCTCGTATGCACATGTCCACCACCATGGGTCGGGCTGTGTTGTAGGCCTTCACCAGTGTTGTGAGGTCACAGCTGTAAACCTTACGGATGTGCCTCAGGTTGGGCTTGCAGTCGTCGGGCACCTGAGCCGAGCACTCTTTGTGAACATTCATCCCACAGTCTATAAAAAGAGGAGTAGGATCATTAGTAAGCAGCTGTGAAGAGAGGTTATTGTTTGCCTCAATGCATTTGGCATGAAATACAATACAAAGCTCAATGGAGGATTTGTGAGTTTTTATTTTTTTATGCTTTTATTTTATTTTTGCTGTTTGAATGTCACAGCACCTCTGGAGTATTTGCTTCAGCTCCTCGCTGCATTGGAATAACCTTCAAATTCCCATCCAGATGGTCTTAAATGAGTTCAAATTAACTAAATGAGGAAGGATGAACTAAAAGACAAGACTGGAATACAGTGCACTATTTAAGTTCTCCAAATATCTTTAGAAGACATAATATACATTCCAACAAGCGTTTTAGAATCATATCAGGGAAAGCAGAACATATTGTGTCTCTCTCTCAGTCACAGCGTTCTAGACCTTGAGGCGCAGCTTTTTTATTGTTTCAAGAACAGAGCATCAGCAGACAGAGAGAGAGAGAGAGAGAGAGAGAAAGAGAGACTACCGCTCTGCTCCTTAACAGGGACACATGTAGGGAGTTGGAGGCGCAGTGAAAATGCTGGTGCCCAGAGGAAGGACAGAGCGCAGGGCTCTATTCTTTTTCGAATCTAAGCTTGCACACATTGTGAGTGGAAGCAGCGATTGAGCTGCTGCGGGCTACAGAAGACCTAGTTTCCCAGACTAAAATGGGCCATCTCTGTAGCTCTTTAGATCTTTGATGGTCTTATGTCTGTGAGTTTTTTTTTTTTTTTGCATATGCAATCAGCCATTTGACATAAAAAAGCAATTAAAATGTACATTTTAAAAATATTTTCTTCATTGTAAAAGAGAAAACCAAAACGAGAAAAACGCATTGAGAGGATATTTAGATGAATTTGGGTCCCTGGAGAAATCCGCACTGCCTGCATTTATATGCATTGATGCAGAAATGTAATTAACCTAAGAGAGAATTCTCTTAAAGACATGAGGTGGCTGTATAACAGGGATGTGTGTGTCATTGGTTGCATCCCTGCTGAGCCATCCTCGTCCATGAGAGGACAGTGGTGATCCTGGGTCCCAGGTGGGGGAGGCTGATCCCAAGGGAGCCCAGATTGGATTTAGTTATTCTCACATCGGAGAAAGGGTTGTTAATTTTCTTATCAGCACATTATCACTCAGTATAGAAAATGTATTGGATACCTAACTCTCTAAAAGGAGTTTTTTTTTTTTACTTTTCCTGTTCGTATATATTATTTCAAGCACTAGGGTTAAATAGAGCTTGACCCAGCTCTGAGATTGGAAAAGGCTGAATTGTAATGTGTGTGTGCAGAAAATAGAGCTCCTTTCCACACAGTCCCAACTCTGCACCTCATTAAAGAGATATGCCAGCTTTGTTTTCCTTTACGGGCATGATGGGATGAGGCTGGGTGGGTGAGTCGGTGGGTGGGGGTTTCACTGATGAGGAAATGTGCCACAACAAGCACAAGCAGAGCTTAGCTTTCTGGCACAGGGCCAAAAACAGTTCACACATAAAAAAAGAAACAGGGGGGTGGAAGAACTGTGGGTTTGTTTTTTTCTTTTTTTGGTATGCAAATGTGAGAATCATGGGAGAATTTGCTGCCCCAGATTCAGGACGCTGGAGTTGAGTCTGAAGGAATGATGTGTCTGGATGTAAGTGGTTGATAAAGATTGGCTTCCACCATATGTGGCTTTATATGGATTGTTGTCAGGGCTTAGCATCAAGATGTTAATAATTAATATCAGAGCTCTTGCAGAGTTATGTGACACACTTTGTTGCATCAATAAAACATCAAAGGCACACATCAGACTGGGTTACAGCAGTGAGAGAGAAATCTCACCTGGAGTATTTGACAAGTAGGAGATCAAACACAGCCAAAGATTTTTACTTGCAACCAAAGGACTGAGCAAATTCAGGAAGACAAAACATAGTGGGGGACTATAGACAACATGTTGTCCAGAATTTTAAGGCTGAGCTCCGATCAGTGTTTTTTCATCAAAAGCTTCAACCTGCTGATGCAGCTTTCAAGAAAGGCTGTGATAAGAGTTTTATTAGCTTTGAATCCATGAAAACGTATTCGTTTTTTTATTTTTTGGAGCAGAGATGACCTCACACCGCAATAGTGAAAAATATATTTTTTAAAGACATGACAAAATTAACCAATAGTTGATACTTTGTTCTGTCTTCTGTGTTTTGTTTTAGTGCATTTCATGTTTAGCACAACTAGTATAACTAAAACTGTCTCTAAATATGTGTATTTTCAAAAGGATGAACTGTACGATTCCCAATAGGCTGCCAGTATTTCCAAAATGGTAAACGGAGTAAATTTGCTGTATCTTCTCAGCAAGTCTCCCTCTTTCTCATATTTTGTTGCCTAAAGGTCTCAACATTGCAACAAACAACGCAACCTTTGAGTATCTTTTTTTTATTACTTCAGTGTGCTCTTGCTGAGTTCATTTAAAAAACATATCTTACTCTTCTAACTGGGGGCCTTTATCAGTAGAAAGATTGTTGTTAATGTGACTTTAGTACGGTACATTTATTATCGGAAAAGATGGGATTTTTGAGTTTCCAACTGGTTGGTCACGGATCAGTGCCTCTCTTCTTTAACTGTTCTGAACCTGGGAAGAATAATCTATCACCAGACATGACAAAAAGTGCTGTAAAACAGATCAGCTCAGTTTGACTTGGTATATTTCTTCAGCCCCAAACACTTGCATGCTTTTTCTTATTAAATCATCTGAGTGGAAAACTCAGAAAGCTTTTGTTTGTGTGATAATAGCCAAAGAGTCGTATGTCCAAGGCAAAAGCGGATTTGATAATCATGACATTTTTATATCTGAAAGTAATTTTTCCTCATGACTGACCCCCCTTTGCTACTTAGTGCAGACAAAAGTAGGTCAAAAATAGGGTTTTACATCCCATTGCATATCTGTTGCATCACAGCCAGGGAGTCCTCATTTCACTCTGTTGTACAATCAATAATCCTCAAACTGGTGTTGGGAGTTTTGGATTAAAATCCCATAATCCAGCTCCAGATGTACTGTAAACCAAATAACCCACATAGAGAAATGCTCATTTAAAAAAACCTACCAGCGTAACAAAGACATACAGCAAAGAGGTGAAGCAGAGTATTTGATTTTATGTGTGTGTAATGAATTGAACATACCTGCACATTTGACCCCCTGAGCCATCAGTCCCCACATGAATCTGGCACAGTGTTCGCACCAGTGAGGCCCCCGGAAGGTGTGGACCTGCAGAAGACAGGGCAATGAAGGAAAGTAGAGATTTAGCTCATGTTATCTACACAGAAACATTTTCTTTTTTTACTCTTCTTTTTAGTTGTGGTTTTAATGTTGGAAATGTTTTAAAAACCACCCAGGGCCTTTCTGTAGGGTTAGGCAATGTATGGGGGTCAGCACCAGAAAATGTTTAGAAAAATAAATCTGTTATTACTGTCCCTGAAAAAGTTTTCAATTCACTTTCAATAGGGGAAAATATATATTCAAATGGCTAATTAGAAAGGGTCATTTTATTGTGTTTTTTTAATGAAACAGTATTTAGATAACCTCAATGTTTAAAAACTAGAATACAAAAAATCTGTATTGGATTATCCTACACTACAAAGAGATATTTTAAAACACAGATACAAATGTTTAAATGTTACCTTTTTTCCTGAGCAAAAACAGAGAAGTAATTTTTTCCCCACTTTTGTCAGCATAAAAATCACCTTTTTAGAATCAAAACTAAGCTATTCTTACTTATGACAGATATTTAAATTATAGGATATTTTAAAAAACACCTTTGTTAACGCAAAACTAAACATTAGTCCTCCTTAATTATAAAACATTCATTAAGTACGGCTTCAGTGTCTCCCATGGTTTCGAAAATCACCTTTTTCACTTTTGAAACCTCTGTTATAATGGAAATTATGGAAATGGGATTCAGCCATAAAATGAAAGGTGGACATCTGATGGGGGGGTGGGGTGGGCGGTTTACATGTTGGTTAGATGTCCACACAGAGAAGGTATAAGTTGCTTGGAGACTTTTCAGTGGAAACATTAGAGCAAAGGTTGCTCCCACACTCCAGCGGGTAACAACAGCCCAGCCAATCAGAGAGGCCCCTGAACCAAACAAGAACAAACCAGTGCTCTTCCAGTATTCCTGCAGCAAATTAATAAAGGACAAGGAGGGAGAAGTGATTTGGTTTTTAAGGGGCTGCGGGAAAAACAAACAAACAAACCCAACATAAATCCCATAGTGATAAAATATTTAAAGACTCTTATTGAGGTTTTTTGTTTTCTCATTTTAATAAAAGGAAGAAAGGTAATAGCTCCCTTTATATGGGATTGATGACAACATAGCGTAGCTTTGATAAGCATTTGCTCCTTAACTGCTTCTATTTATAATTGTATATTTGATATTTGATATAATTTTCTTCTTGTTTATATTTTTTGAACAAATGTTGATACTGAATGAAATTTGTTTCATTATTTCATTTCAAAATGTTTCAAATCAAAAATGTTTCTTGCAGTTTAATTCTTACTTTTTATGTTTATTTTTCATCACAACTGCACCATTAAATTAGTTTCCTCTGTCCTTAAGGCCAGCGTCATTTTGTTTAACCATGTGTTTGTTTCTTTATCATTGTCCACTGGTCTTAGCTGGTGGGAAGCACTTTGTGTTGCCCATGATGTGAATGAAAACCAATGATAAATAAAGATTAATGAACAAATTAGAGATGCATTGTACCAGATTAAATTAGTAACTACTGGGTTCACACATTTCCTCCCCTAATAAAATGCAAATATGAATTATAACCAACAAGCATGAGTTAAGATAAAAACCTAAAGCAGCTATTGTTGTTTGCAATCTGTGGCACCATAAACCCAATCTAATCAATTTTAAATTATCTACTGTGAAATTTAAAAGATTTTACTGTACTGCTACTTTCAATGGGGATGAATCTGTGTTGATTTTGTATTTACTGTAAATTCACAATACTTTGAATTTAGAAAAACTTTCAGAATCCTTTCTGGGGTTAAAATGAGAAAAAGCTCAGTTTTGTGACACAGTGTTATGAATTTCAGTGGTGACAGCAAAACATCATCAATATGACAAACTTCACAAAGAACAAAGCAGCAGGAAGAGATCAGTGTTTTAAAAACAGTTACTATCCTGCTGCTGTTCTCTGTCCCATTAAAAACCCAAACTGGCGTCAAACAGGGATGCACTCCTCCAGCCTTTCACCCTCATCCAGTTTCATAATCTCTCCATCTGGTACTTTTACTGACAGCAGTGCTCCACAGCCTGACCAACAGATTTTCTTCTGATAAAACCTCTTTGGACCGACCAAAACCGCTATGGGGGGGGGGGGGCGGGGGGGGGGGGGGGGGGGGGGGGGGGGGGGGGGG
>JAUZNJ010023752.1:0-16903 GCA_034780135.1 Jordanella pulchra | reverse complement strand
CCATCCATCCATCCATCCATCCATCCATCCATCCATCCATCCATCCATCCATCCATCCATCCATCCATCCATCCAGCGGTGGGGCTGGTGCCTATCTCCGACAGAGTATGGGTGACACACCCTGGAAAGGTCACCAGTCTGTCGCAGCTAATCTACCAATCAGTCATATATGTTAGA
Source organism: Jordanella pulchra (assembly GCA_034780135.1). Taxonomy (NCBI): domain Eukaryota; kingdom Metazoa; phylum Chordata; class Actinopteri; order Cyprinodontiformes; family Cyprinodontidae; genus Jordanella; species Jordanella pulchra. Next base: position 16,726 of record JAUZNJ010023752.1, on the reverse strand, counting down.
GGTGGGACTTGCTTATACATTCTAAATTAAATAATTACAGGGTGTATAATTAATTAATCAAAATTCAGGTGTTATAGTCCCGGCCCCAATTTAAGTGTCTGCTTAGTTGTTAAAACATCAGTATGAATTCTTAATGTTGATGTAAGATGCTATAAATTAAGCAGAAAAACAATGTTTATCATAATCTTCATATATTTTAATAATTTTATCAAACATATTTGAATAATTTCATCATACATTTTAATAACATAAACTTAAATTCTCTGCTTTATTTACATCAATTTTGCAGAAAAAAGTTCTTCTCTCTTCTATGAGCAAAACAAAATAAGACATAAGTAAACCATTGGGAACTGATCTAAATCATTAGACCTCAACTTTGTGTATATATTTTGTTTTTTGGGAAGTATAAAATTTGTTTATTTGTTTATTGGTGTATAACAGTATAATTTTACTCAGATTTACAATCTTTCAACCAACAAGGAGTTGTTACACAAGGAAACAAATTAAGAATATTAAATTAAGAAATAAATAACATTATAAAGATAAAACTCTAGGGAGAAATGGTGTAAAATAAAAGCTTATAACCCACTGATTCAAATACTGTATCTTACTACATCTGAATTTTACTGTAAAAGTCTGATTTCAATACTAGACCCCTTGACCCATTAAAACTTCCTTCAATATGCAAACAGATATTCTTTACAAAAATAGATCAAGTTACTAAATACATTGCAAAATGTAATGCTTACTAAACAAATTAAGTATGTTGTTCTTAGTCTGTTTTATCATCCCTTGCCTTCCTTCTTTCTTCTTGTGTTCCAATTACAGGCTGGAGTGGAATCAGCTTTTTCTCTCTCCAGTCTCTCATCTTGTGACCCCTGGTCTCATTCTCATGCTAAACTACTTTTCATTTGCTAACGACATGGCAAGACTTCAGTCAGCCATTCTGAATATGCATCATGGTTGCAAAGGTAGAACAGGTTTTATGGAGATGGAAATCCATCGCTGTCACATTCACTTACACGCTCTTCACCATTTCTGATGACCCTGCACTGCATGAGTACAGTAACAGTTTTTTGGGGGTGAGTTCATTAAGTTTAACTGTGTTTTAAGGGTGTATTACAGTGTGCTTGCGTGCTAACCTCTCATTTAGTCACTCCTCATTTGGTCATTATGTCGACTAATGCAGAGTATGCATGGCTCTGCTGATAATCACACTTCTCTGATATGCAAAACAAGCTCTCAACTGCACCTGGTATACAGACACACTCTTCTCATCAGCAGCAGACTCCTCTCTCTAATTTGCTTCCTGTTGAAATGTAATTGGAAACCACTCATTCAGACAATGTGTAAAAGGTTTTTTTGCTCAATGTGGCTGTGTGTATTTGTATGGAACAAAGCCTTTATTCAGCAACAAGACACAACAGGGAATTGAAAACAGGAAACAGGCTACAGATGGAGATAATAGAGTTGTTACAGGTGTGTTTAATTTTTTACATGCAAAATAAATGTGTTATTGTCTGCATCAGTTTTGTGCAGAGGACCCTGAACAACCAGCACATGTATTAATTCAGTGGAATTAGTTTCGATCCATATGAAAATTAATCATTCAGCATCTTTTTTTATGTCCCGAGTTTTGTGTGAGTGTGAAGTGTAGACGTGTATCTGTTTGTGTGAGCACAAGATAGAACAGGAGGTGTGAAAAGCAGACGGGAGATGTGACCACAGGCTCAAGATAAGAGGGCCAAGCTTGTCTATCCACACTTCTGCTTTAGCCTGTCTCTTCTCCTTGACTAAATCTAAATAAGATCAGCTGAATGGTTAAAGCCCTCTCAGCTAACAAGTTCTCACATCTCCTCATTGATTATGAACACATGGATTTTGTTCTGTTAGGTGGCAACGTAGATGGGTGCCTATTTGGACTTGTAATTTTAGTCCATTTAAATAGAAATATAGCCTGTAGAAAAAAAGCCTAAATATCTCAGTATAATTTAAAGAGAACTATTCTACAATTAAAACCTGTCATAAGTTGGTAAAGTATTTTTTGCAGTTTTTTATTTGGTCTATATTGATATCAAACTTGTAGAATATCGTCTGAAATCAAGAAATATATCAGGATGTAGGTTTTGACCACATCCTCCAGCCCTTATATATGGTTTTAGTTGACAATATTGGCACCCAGTGGAGAATTCTGTAAGTATAGGCGATCTACTTTATTGTTTAAGCAGTAATGCATTTAGAGATAGGGTTTATCTAATACATTCATTATTATTTACACTACTACTGTTGGATTTTCTTATCTTCAACTCTTATGATCAATGAAATCCTGCATTAAAAAGATATTCTGGTCACTCAGTAGCTGCATTTGATTATGTCAAAGTGATTTTGGTTTTGAAAATCCTAGTAGATCAACTGTCAGCTGCCCTTTTATGCTGATGCTCTGGCTGAACTTCAGTAAGTCATCTTTACAACATCTAGATGCTTGAATACATGAAGCTATACAGTATGGAAGCAATATGATTTCTTTATTCCCTTTTATGTTAAGTGTTTGAGTTTCAGCAATTGAGATGTATCTAATAAAGTGACCAAAGTTTGCAAATTTAAAATGCTCATATTAAAATATACCACATTTATTTGAAAAAGCTCTGCATCCTGTCTCACACTCTTTCGGCTTGTTTTAAGGTATATTTTCATGGTATTTCTGCTGCATGTGTGTCATATTTTGAAGCAGAAAAAAACCCCACATACCTATCTAAAAAAAGGTTGGGAAGGGACACATCACCATGACAACACAGGGAGGAGTAGAATGTACGCCATTAAAAAGATGGAAGTGATGTTGTGCATTTAAGTCTCTCATTTCTGTGCAGAAGCAGAAACATACTATATGTGCAAAAGGATACATTATCCTACGCCTGTATAATTAAAGAGAACTATATACAAAAATGCCCTTGTTCTCATGCTTCCTAACAACACACAACTACTTAATAAGCACGTTCCTTGTGATCCATTTAGTAGGTCCTTGCTTAATTTGCCACAGTGATGACAAACTCAAGTAATTTCTTCCACGTCTTTTTATTCCAGTTCAGTGAACTCTTAAACAATTTAGCTTGAACTTTGATTACTTACCACTGATTTGCATAATTTTGGTATAAGCCCATAAGTCCTTTGTTAAACAGAAACAGGGTGACTCATAGGGAACCTTTGGCTGTTATACATCTTTGTTTTACTTTATCAATATTTAAAGAATTGAAATAAAAATGATAGGGTAATTTCTTAAAATAGTTCATTTATAATTATATTTTTAGGAGGTTTATCTTTTTTTAGATTCTGATCTAATTGTGTTTAAATTAAACTTCAATGCCATGTAGAATTTTTTAAGCACTCACTTTGTCAGAGGGTGTAAAATATACAGAGTTAACAGGGACATCTAGTGGGCATCTTTAGTGGTGAAGGTTAAACAGAAAAAAATTTTCTGCTTGTTTAACAGTTTGTGGACTCTCTGAAGGATGCACATGAAACTTCCTTTTGTTGTGTTTTGATTCATTTTTATCTGTTTAAGTTTATAGCCTATAAGCTTTCTTTAAAAACAGTCCATCTTTGTTCGGGGTATCCACATGTACATGCACAGGAGCACATTCTCACACAAGCAGGTCTAGGATACCTGTAATTTTCTGTGACATCACATTTATCTAATCAATTCAACACAGGCCCCAGTTGTCTGGCATGAAGTGTTTCCCAATTATCGTAATGTGATTTGTTCCTCACTGTTCGGTGGTAGTATTCTGATTACAGTGTAACAAGAGGACACTGGTCACACACATAGTTTCACTTCTTTGCTCTTGTATCTCAGGAAAGGCAGCCTGACAAACAACATGCATGCTATGACAAAAGCGGGGTTGAGGCGATGTAAACCCCAGGAGATGAGGGGCTGATGGAATGAAGAAACAGGATGGATGCGGGAGACAAACAAGCAGATAGACACGGAGCCCAAGGAATGTACACACACCGTTACACTATTCTTGAATCAAAACCCATCAAAAGGCATAGAAAACCTCACGCTAACTGTATGTTGACAGGGCATAAGAGATTAAATGCACATGAGGGGGAGTCATGACCCCGACAGAGAAGACAGAGCAGAACAAAACAGAGGGATGACAGGATCAGTATTTCAGGGCCTCTGAGTTCTTATAATTCCCTGCACAAAGCCCTGACTTTCTTAGTCCCCACCTTCAGTTTAATTCTTCATGGTAAAATACAAAAGAGATAACAGTTTTGACACCTGAAAGACTCAGCTCAGACATTAACATGGCATAAAGGAAGTGGAGGCAAAATTTAAACGTTATGTGAGGTGTACCAATGCTGAAACAGGGAGCAGTGCAACAAGCCAGCTGTCATCAGTGAGGCACTGTGATAAACGAGGAGATGAAGGGTCAAAACACAGAGATAAAAATTATGGTTTCCTGAGGAATTCTTTAAAGACCAAATAAGAAGGGATGGACTAAACCCTTCCTTTTGACTAATCGGGGGACCATGTTCCAATGGTAAGGCAAGAGCAATGAAAAGGCAAAAGAATTATGATTTTTTGTTCATCCATATTTAGAGCTTTGATGGAGGATGGATCCAGAGGTGACCAACCAGCACACGAGTGTACTTCTTCTTCCAAAATAGTTTTATCTTGTTCTGAAACTTTTTGTTGGTTATGAAGAAAGACTTCACTCATGAATGAGTCATCTTTACTGATATACACCTTTGACAATTCAGTAGGTTCAGTCAGAACTTTTCCATCTTTTAACCAAATATGATGAATAATACAATTGTGTACATTTTTCTTCTTCAAACTAAAGAAAGATTAGAGGGAGCATTGATTTCAGAGATATTCTGAAAACATGAACATACCAGAGCTCCATGTGCTCTTAACTTAAGCAGATCAGCCAAAGCGTGTCTGAATATGGCCTCTATATGGCATAACACCCCAAACAACAAATTAAGTTGACAAAGTGCTTAAATATTTCCTGGTGTACTGACTGAAAAGCTTTAGTTATGTTTAAAGTAATTAAAATATTTTCATATAATTCACTCTAAAGTCACATGCAATTTGATTTACTACCTAACTAAATGTTAGTAATTAGCAGGACAATCATCAAAACCATTCCCCAGGCAATTTTAAGGCCCACTTGAACATTTCAGAGAGTATTGTAACATCATTACCCATATAAGTTGGTAATGGTTGGGCTGAATAACTGTTTAAGTTAGTTACAGAACACCCTGTACAGTGAAAAACCTGTATTATGATATATATAGATATGTTACCTGCATTCATGTCAAGCAGGAGCATATGAACATGCTGAAATGCTATTTATACCTTTTTTCCCAGACTGTTAAATTGACAGAGTATTTCCTCAGACCCGCATGAGAACTGATAGTAATGGTGGCATTGAAAACAATCTCCTCCATAAGCAAATAATGTCAACATATTTGCTGCACAGTAGAAAGTAAAGTAAAAGTAAAATAAAGGTGGACATGTCATTTGCAATGATACGGTACATATGCTGTTGCTGTCAACTATGTCCTCCTTGAGGGTCTAGAGAAAAAAAAGAGACTTACACGCAACTCAGTTGGTGAACTTCATTTAGATTGTGATATACAGCAGGATATTGTGCATTTAATGACTTGTCTTCTTTCATTCAAGCCATGTGTCAGTTAAGCAGGTGTGATATATCAACCTAAATATGATTTCACTTGAAAGTTCTGTTTGCTGAGAAACACAGAAATTTTGTACTTTATTTTTTTCTGTGTGTATGGAAACATACATCTGTGCGGTTTGCATGCATGCACATGGAGACAGGAAGCTAATCAGCTGAAAAACATTCCATATTAACGTGATATATTGCTGCTGTGATGACTAAATTTGATCTTGCAGACTGTCGGCAGAGAGAATTAATCTCCTTCAGTTCTAACTAATGACACATGTTACAGACATTAGGATATTTCCTCTGTGCTTACTATTTGTAGTCCCCTGTTTTACCTTTAACCATTTTATTGTACTATACATAAAATGAGAATAAAATGTTACATCACACTTTTATTAATGAGAAGAGAGATAGAAATCAACTTTTACAACATTTTTAGATTACAGTCAAATTCATATTAGTGTTGTATCAGATTTTACAAATAGTCTTTGGCCGAGAGAAAAGTCTTTGGGTATAGTGGCAGCATAAACATTGTTACTATGCAGGTCTCCCTATTATCCAAAGATGAATCAAAATCAAAGTCTTGGAAAACATAGAATCTGTTCAAGCTAACTTGACACAATAAATAACTTCTCACACTCACTCACATTCAGCATGTAGGTGACCCCATGGCAGACACCTCATGATTGATTGCTGGCCTCAGGCTATCCCTTTCTCTGAATTTCCAGCTTCCTGTAAAGACCATTGCCTGTTTTTAAGTAATTGACTGAGTGGGGTGACTTCATGATTTATGCAGGGGTCTTCCAGCAACTGGTGGAGGGGACTAGAGACAGTTTTTCAGTTGCTTTGGTAGTGATAAAGGAAAATAAAGATGGGATAACAGGAGACAGGGTTGGGTTAAAGTCTCCCCTTTAAGTGTGGCATTATGTGCATGCTTATCATTGCAGATCCGTTCTGCCTTTGATAAGTTTGTCAGTGATCTATAAAATTTTTTGATTGATGAGATCTGAATGCACAATTCTGAAATTACATTTGGTATTGACTAAACACACCTTTTGTCCTGATCTATACGTGGTGGCCTGTACATGGCCTGAGATTACCATTTAGAGAATATGGATTCTATTTTCTTTCACGTGGAAAGATGATTTGAAGCACATTCCTGGTTTACAGAGGTCTGGCAGTTTCTGTTGTGCTTCATAGGACTGTTATCATGAAGTATCCACCTGTGCAACTTGTGCTTTTGATATGTAGCTTGCGGGAATTTCTCCATGAAAATAGCAAGTTTAAACTGACTGTGGACACTTAAGATAGATTAAGTGAAAAAAATAAACCATTTCAGTTTAAAATTGGCAAGTCAACATTTGGCTTGCAAAAATATGTAGGTTATTAGTTTTAATTCAGGCTGTGTAGTTTTTTGTTTTTATTAATTTTCCATGTTTTGGCAGCAGATGCCTGGATCATTTTTAGGTATTTAAGTTGTTCTTCTTGAAACTAAAATCATGTATATTAGGGTAATTTCAAAACTGATTAATGACCTTATTAATCGATGTTAAAATGTCTGACTGTTTGTGTTTACCCCAGATGTACTGGTGATCTTTTCAATGTGTATCCTGTGGTTTTACCAGGTTACTAGAGCTGCAAAAGGATCTTTTTCTTAGAGATCAAGAGAATAGATGTGAGTTGGGAATCCTTATGACTTTATCATTTGATCGAAATCCTTGGGAAAGAACAGCCCTGTGTAATTTAAACAGTCAAATACATCATACATACAAAAGTAAAATACATATATTATGTTGCTATTCTGTGTGCCATAACACTGGGTTGTGCGAACATAACAGAGCTAGACGTTTTCACATGCAGCACACAGTCTCATATTACACCGTGTAACCTCTTTATGGCTATTTTATATTTGTCACTGTTGGAAATTAGCGGCCTCAAATAACCTTGTTAGCTTGCTAATTGAGTTTCTTCTTTTAAGAGCCATGTGGTATTGGTTTTGGTGGCACAGCTCCAATCTAATGAACTTTCCCTTGAGGAAGGAAAATATAAAACGTTCTAGATTTATAACCACTTCTTAACTCAATCTTGAAATTGACCCTGTGATTTGAAAGGTTAAAAATTAAATACGAGCAAGCACAAACTCACCTAATTACCATTACTGCAGACGAAAAGCAGATAATGGGTGTCATTTTACAAGCATTATAACTACTTTTTCCTTTCCTCAGTTCACGAGGGGACCAACTTTAATTGCATTGTAGTCATGTTAAAGGTGTCAAAGTCAGATGGTATACAGCAATTTAAAGAAAAAAAAAAAACCTACCTTAGGGTGAACTAAAGAACAATTGAATAATTTATATTTATTTTCATGCCTACTGACCTATTCTTCATAAGATACTTGTTTTGGGTCAAATATAATTTATAGTTTTCTCCCTAATTTTAGTTTGGCCATGTTCATGTTTGGCCATGTTTTGATATATTCCATATTTCATGATTGTAATTTATATTTGTTTAAAAAAAAAACCCTTCATGCAATTTTTTTTTCCATTTTAATTGGTATAATTTTTTTCTTTCAGGGCTTAAAAATATACATTTGTGGCCCTTTATGGCTCAGCAGTAGAGATGTACACCATGTAAACACTATAAATTCTTCAACAAGCCTTCTCACATTCATTTTTTGAACTAAGCCATTTATTTCATGTCTTCCTCCTATCGTTCCTCCTTCTTGCTTCCAAGATATTGATGAAAACAATCCACTAACACTTCTTAATCTTAAGAAAATTAGCTTGCAAATCTCTCCACATCTTTCAAAACTAAACCTACCATATAAAATAAACAATAACCTAAATAATGGAAACTATGTTCTCACTTTTGATACCTCAGGTAAAACACACAAAATAATGCAAAAACAAAACCTAGACATTTGGACATTTATTGGAAATAAAACTATAGAAATAAAGGCTCATTGAGAGTCATTGAATTGAAGAATAACATCTGGAATGCAGTTTTATGTCCTGCATTTGGTAGTTGCAAAGGTTTACAGTTCAGTTTGTTGAAAAACATTGGTTATGCTTTTCAGCTTATTTATAGAGCCTTGATTTACAACACAAGTCATCTCAAATAGAGTTATATAGTCAGTTCAATCAAGACATACAAAGTGATTGCTTAAAATGTTCCTATATAAAGAAACCAAGTTGATTGCTTTTTCTTGCATAGTTCACTCTTCACTTCCCTTTCCACACAGCAATATTGCTGTGTTTATGAAATGACCTTTTTAAAATTATTGCTGCATAAAAAAATGTGGTGTTACTGGCCTGTGACAGTGCAGTGTGCAATACAGAGGTTTCCTTACATGAAACTTAGGGGAGGTTTGTGCCACAAAGAGTGAAACTCTACATTTGGAGCCAAAGACCTCACCCTAAACCTTCCATACATAGCCACACTCTTTCAGAGATGCTCCCACTTCAAGTGATTTCCTGTTTCGGCACCAACACTCTTAAGGTTAATGAATGCCATAGCAGAGGGAAACCCAACAAACACTCCTGCTACATTATTCTAGCTTGCCCAATTGCGTCTTTCACTTCACAGTGACTCATTGTACCAATCATTCTTAATTTCCTCTAGAGTAAAGGGTTGAAATGTGTGGTGGCAGTCAGCGTGTACCAGAAAGCAGCTTAACACAGCACTCATTATTGCCTAATGGACGTAAAGGTGTTTTAATGGCCACATCTGGCCTGTGGAGCTGGTCATTTGCCATCTACAGATTTTTGTCAGAGCTGTATAACAAACGTCTATTACGTTTAACACAACTATTTACCAATCCAGACACATGCGCCCACACACCCCCTTAAACCAACATGTGTCCATGTCTTGAACCCCTACTGAACTACTGAATCAAATTACCTTACTTTCATTAATTCTTCTAACTGCTGTAAATTGCTTACAATTTGCTTAAATTGGCCAGCAAAATTTTCAGTTTATAGTGGAATTAAATAACCTGTAGAGTCACCACAAACTGAATTGTGACCATTTTACCACTAAAATGTTCTGTTACAGTGCAGGAGTTCCAAAGTTAAAATAATGCATTTGAAATTTGGCACTTAACTGCTCTTATTTTTTCCCAATTGTTAAAAGGAAGGTTAAATAGAATGATTTATTGCTTACAGCAAGCCAGGCCGCCTTGTCATCTACACTGAGCATCCTGAAGTGAAGCATGCATATAAGAAACACACCTGAGGCAGACATTGGGGATATGGGAGTCACGGTTCAGTGAACATGCACATTATCATCAGTATTTTCCTCTGAGACCTTTAGGAAGGTCACGTAAATGGATCCTATTGTTGAAATGAATGGGTGCAGAAATGCAAGCCTAGTATAAACACGATGAGTGGTAGGGGATTAGTGGAACGTTAAAGAGGATTAAAAGTAACAGCGGAGTTAATGCTAGCTATATCAGTTAGTTGATCACAGTCCAACCTTGTTTCTAGTGTTGGCAATTCTCCTCAAATTTGATCTGAGGGGTTAGAAGCTTGGAATAAAGAGCAGCTGTTGCTTTAATCAACGAAAAAAATGAAGTATTTTTAAGCATTTCTTTCTTTAACAAACATAAATGAAAACAAATTTAAGGACAGTCTTCAGTATATAGAAAAGGTCCATTGGCAAGTTAGATTGTCCCAAAACATCTGAAGAACAACAATTAAGAATTTGTGGTCATCATTACGTTTTCCTGCTTTTTTCTCTCTCTGTTTTTCTTTTTTTTCAGTTGTGTGTCTGTTTATATTCATAGGCTGTACTGAAAACAAAAGAGTGTGTATGCAAAGGGTAATTTTGAAAAATCTAATTTAGTTCTCTTGAATTCCCAAATGTTTCCACACACACTGTTTACTTCTGGAAAGAGGTCAACAGATGTTTACTCCAGTATGAGTTACCTCAGCTCTGTTTTTGCAAGAGAACTGGTCCCAGTGTTAATGAATGTGAGCCTACCTCAGTGGATGAGTCGCTAGCTTAGTGAACTTAGATGTCTGATAAGCTATGAGAACATTGTTATAAACCCAGCTTGATCAAGTCTATCTAAAATTCTATCATTATTGTTATACTCTGTCCTTACCTCTCACACATTTTGCCTAAAAAGATAGACATGCATCACAAGTGATGGCGGGAAGGAAAGTAAAAATCAACACAAATCTAGTGCTAAAAAAAAAACACATTCAACATAAACTTAAGTAGACATATTGCTTGTAGCATCTGACTTCTTTGCAAATACAAACATACTCTTGAAGTTATTTATAATAAAATACTTGTTCTATTCTTTGCAATTTCTGTATTAAAAGGTCCTTTGTCCCAGATCATCCTTTGGGGTATTTGTTTTTACAAAAAAAAAGTAAAGTTAGATATTTTATTAGATTTTCGAGGATCTGTAGATACCACAGTGCTGTTATGTTAGCCAAGATTCACACTGTAGGCAAATTCGACCCAAATCCAATCTTACTGCAAATACAGTACGGGACTCATGGATTTTTTCATAGCACTCAGAATGGTCCAATTCACTCACCAAAAAATCTGTTTTGTGGAACACCCATATATGCTACATACTGTACTTTCTGTGGCGTTTGATCCGACTTTCTCTGAGTGAGTCTGATGGGGGCTGCATTTACATAATACATGTTTACAACCAGAAGTTTCATTATTCTTTAATATGCATGAAAAGGAGAGTTGTAAAGAGTTTGTATTTATACAGTAAATGTTTATGTAATTGCTGAGATCATTTTCAAATGCATATTGTTGTCTGTAAATGTTTTCATATTCCCCTAAGAGAAGGACGGTTGTGAGATTTCTGCCAACAGATTTTATATGCTTCAATTATTATGTTTGTAAGTAGTTTTGTGAACTGCATAGTTGTCTTTTTATGAAACTTGATGATAATATCAAATATAAAAACATCATGTTTTTAAAGCATTACTAAACCCTCTGGATTTATGTGGTCCAAACTAATAATGGAGGAAGGAGGCATTTTATACAAAACACAGCTGCACCATATCACACAGATACACAAAGGCTCAACTCACCGACGACACAAGGGAGAGTGTTGTTAGATCTGTTTTGTTGAAAGACTTGCTGACAAACTGAGGTTGCATGTCTGCGTCCTCCCCCTATGGGGCTAATTCACACTCCATCCTTCTTTGCTATTCTGTCCGTCTTTTCTTTCTTCTAGGAAGTAACTGTTGGATAACCAGATGAGATCCCCAGATGTTTATTTCTGAAAGAAGGAATGTGAAGCCCTTACAAGATTTTCGACAGATGTCAGAGATATTTAATCTGGATGTACATTTTTTACAGTGTGTCTGGATCTGATGTAAGAAAAACTATGACCTAAGGCACATTAATAACTAATGTATCAACTGATCTGATATGGTAAAGGTATCTATGCATTAATTTCCAAGATACACTTACTGCTATTAGGCTTAAACTTAATGACTGCGGCAGTCTTTTCATGAGGAAAATTTTCTTTAAAAATTGGTCCTTTCTGATAACAGGACAAAATCCTTTTCAGCAGAGTCACTAGGCCTGTGTTAGTGTGGTGTAAGCCTCCTTTAAATGTTCTCAAGCTCCACTAATTCTTATTTTATATAAAGAAGAGAGACTCCTGCATCTCTCGGCCAGGCTCTCTGACCATACGAGCAGACAGAGATTTAAAGAAGGCTGAAAAACTCAAACAAGGTGGGTTAGCAGTGCTTGTGAACAATAGATGATGTCATCCAGGGAATGTTACTATGGGGATTCGTCACTGAAACCCAGGTATTGAACTGTTGGCAGTTGTTATTATCTGTAAATTATCTGCCCAGAGAGTTTACCATTTTTCTGTAATAACTGTTAACATTAAACCCTCTGCCATTGCTGACACTGCATGTGAGCTAAGCTACAGACACAACACCCAAATGCATTTGTGGCGATAACTGGTGATTTCAATCATGCCTCACTCTTCGCTACACTTCCAACGTTCCAACAGTTTGTCTGCTGCTGTACCAGAGAAAACAAGAATGCAGACTTGTTTTATGGAAATGTAAAGGACTCCTACATCTCTGAAATAAGAGCCCCTCTTGGGAAATCAGATAAAAATCTTGTTTTTCTCTGCTCAGAGCCACTTTAAAAGAACTGTAAGAAAATTGTCAAAGGAAACTGAAGAAGCCCTGCAAGGTTGTTTTGAGGCTACAGATTGGAATGCACCATGTCAAGCCACATGGAGAGGACATCACTGTAATGACTGAGTGTGTGACTGAAGACATAAACTTCTGTGTACCAGAACAGTGAAATGCTTTCCAAATATTAAACAGTGGATCCCAAGTGATCTAAAGCAACTTTTCAATGAGAAAAAAAACAAGCCTTTAAGAAGTAATTACACAAACATTTACTGGAGAAAAGGAATTATTGAGGAGTATATAGAAGCAGCTTAAGGTCCAGATAAGAGTAAGCAAGGACGCATACAGGAGGAGGCTGGAAAACAACCTCCAGCAGAACAATATCAGAGATGTGTGGCCAGGAATGAAGAAGACCACAGTCTTCAAACAGAAGGATGATCAAACAGATGGAAGTCTGGACAGAGCCAATGAGCTGAATACATTGTTCAACACGTTCAGTTCAGAAACAAGCTCAGCATATTTCCCTCCACTCCACAGTTACATGGACATCCTGCCCTTCTCTGACATTGGCTGTTCAGCTTTTGAGTTTGTTGTCAGCCAAATCAGAAGATGGTGCTGTTCCCACTGCCTTTCACCTGTGTGTCCCTAGAACTCATGTGAAGAAGCAAAGAGACTGAGAGACTACCAAAGAATACACAGCCAACAGTCCTTAGTTACTATAGCGCTGTTGCCCTGACATCCATTATCATGCAGGTCCTAGAGAGACTTCTGTTGGTTCACCCTAGCAAACAACCCAGCAGCAGGACCCCCTGCAGTTTACTCAATGGACCTGGAGTTGGAGTTAAAGATGCCATCATCCACTTGCTTCAACAAACCCACTGCCATTTAGACAAAAAAGACAGCACTGTGAGTATCATGGTCTTTGATTTCTCTAGTGCTTTTAACATAATTCAGCCTGACTTACTTTGTGAGAAACTCCCAAAGACTCAGGTGGAGGCATTGATCATTGCCTAGATCAAAGACTAGCTGACAAACAGACCACAGTTTGTTAGACTGAAGGGTCAACTGTCTAATCAAGTAGTCAGCACCACAGGAGCACCACAGGGGACAGTGATCGCACCATTCCTTTTTACACTCTACACCTATGACTTCTAGTACCAGACAGAGTCCTGTTACCTGCAGCAATACTCAGATGACTCTGCAGTCATTGGGTTTCATCAAAGATGGAAAAGATTCTGAACACAGAGAGCTGGTGAACAGCTTTGTGGAATGGTGTGGAAACGATCATCTGCTCAGCAACAAGGGAGATTATTGTAGATTTCAAAAGAAACAGGAACAAGTTGAATGCTGTTAACATCATGGGAGAAGACATGGTGGAGGAGTATAAATACCTTAGTGTTCACCTGGACAACAATCTACACTGGATATAAAACTGTGAAGCCATCTACAAGAAGGGGCAGAGCAGACTCTACTTCATAAGGATGCTAAGATTCTACATATCTTCTATAAGTGTGTTGTGGAGAGTGTGATCTCTTCCCCCATAATCTGCTGAGGTTACAGAATCTGAGCAAATTATTTTAATAAGCTCAACAAGCTAATAAAGAAGGCTGGCTCTGTTCTAGGAAGTCCTGTGGAACCTCTGGAGATTATTTCACAGGAGCAAAATATGATTAAGTGAAAAGATTATGGACAACTGAGAGCATCCTCTTTAGTAGATTTTTAAATAACAACAAAGTGTCTTCAGTAAGCGGCTTCTCCAGATCAGGTGCAAGACATACCTGTACAGAAGATTCTTTCTGGCAACAGCTATCGTCATCTACAACAACTGGTAAAGAGAAAACAAAAATATAAGTTACTACAACATTAAACATCCCTTTTGGATAAATTAAGTATTTTTGAATTAAATTGATTATATATAATTACATTTACTATGTAGGAATTACATTGATTACATATAATTGTATATATATATATATATATATATATACAGTGTAATTACTGTGTTGTATGTGTAATTCATGACATTAGCCTTTATGGTGATCAGTTATTAATTCATCAGTTATTAATTCATTCTGCAGCTGCAGCTACTGCTGCTGCTATTGCCGCCGCTCCCGTGGCTGATCCTGTCTCGGCTCTTACCATGGTTCCACTTGTTGTCGTTCCTGTTGCCTTTTTATGGTAGCACATATACGAATACAAGTATGCATGTGTTATAGGGCCCCATGGTGCACTGATGTCATGAAATGGGCAGATTTAAAGAGAGAGAGATGGTGTTGCAACGAAGGGAAGTCTTCTTAGCTGTTTTCTACTTACGGGTTGGAGAAAAAGCAATATTTCATAACAGATGAATAGTTTGTAGTGCCAATGATAAAATTTCACCAAATGTATGCCTATAGCATACTTTGGAAGGCTTAAAAATATAATGTAGAATGTTTAATACTTTCTACTAGCACATCTGAAAGGCAAGGCTATGAGATGTTCAACAATAATAAAATGGTATATTACTTCTCATGAGAGTAATGTCTGTTTCATGAAATGCTATCCATTTGCTTTCAGAATCTTATCTCGTAAGGTAATTTTAGACTTTTATTGTGATACTGCCTTGTATATCCATTTCTTGCTGCAAAAACAAAACAGTAACACTGAGACAGACAAGGTACTGAAATACGTTTTCAGATTTAGAATAGTAGGTTTATATGCAGACCTTTACACACTGACCTTAATTTTTTTTTACTGGCAACGGTGTCTTACTTTCTCATACTAAAAATCTTTTTAGCTTAAATACTAAGAATATCACTGTGCAATCTCTTAGCAGACAAATAAATAACAGTGTGCTCAAAAATGTATCCCTCACTTATAAATTCCTAAAAACAAAGCCCTCAAAAACAAACTAAATTTCACCCCATGCTTTCCTTTCAACTTTCCCAGTTTAAAACATTTTTAGGATAATGAACAAGTAAGCTTAGTATTTACTTTTGGAAGCATAGTCTGGTGTATTTGAAAAGTTTTTTTTAAGTGTGTGTGTTTGATGCATTTAATTAGATTTCAGCTTTATTGCCCATATAGGAATGTGATGTTCAGAGCTTTGATAGTGTCCCTCCCACTTAAAAAAGTAAAGTTTTGATTGTGTTTCTTTAGTCTATGTACATCTGTCTTTTTTTCCATCCAACACTGGATTGTTTTTAATGATCCTTAAAATTTTTGCCTTTGGTCTTTGATCAAAGAAATGTATACCCTGTAAATTAAATGAATGTATTAAAGGATAATTATTAAACATCAAGTAAGGTTTTTTCTAATAATTAGAATGTATTGAAGGATAACTATTAAACATCAAATAAGGTTTTTTTTAATAACAATTAAGTAAATTCAAACAACTGTCATCCTAAAACACCTTTAGATTAAAGAGTTAACAGTTTCCAATAATTTTATTCATTCATTGCTGATATTCAATTCTTTTGTATATGTACTTAATTTCTGAATGTTTCAATTGTCTGGACATATGCCGATGCTCTCGTTGCCTGTTCACATATTTACTTTGGAGCTAACAAATTATCCTTATCCCAAATCACTGAAAAGAAGTAATAATTGACAATTAGCTTTGCCTGAGTTGCAGTGTTGTAGAGCATGTCTGTGTGTGGGTTTAAGTGGAGTGAGAACCGAGGGGGGTGTAGTTTAGCTCCCACAATTTCACAGGATAGACATCACTCTTCAGACTGTTAAATATAGTTGGAAACTCATGCAGCTTCCAACCTAATCCAGATCATCCTTTAGTACAGAGGTGCAAAAACTGGTTATAGAAAGGGCCGTGTGGCTGCTGGCTTTCTGTCCAACCAAGCAGTAGCACACCAGACTCCATTCATCTCATCAAGTCTAATTCAGCCTTAACCTGATGACTTAATGAGA
>JAUZNJ010023741.1:0-16904 GCA_034780135.1 Jordanella pulchra | reverse complement strand
TGTGGGAGGAAGCAAGAATACCTAGAGCGAACCGACACATGCACAGAGAGAGAAAGGGAGATTAGATAAAGGTCTATAACTAACCAAGTTATCTGAGTCAAGAGACGGTTTCTTAAGTAAAGGTTTAATTACAGCTACCTTAAAGGCCTGAGGTACATATTCCTGTTACAGGGATAGATTAATCTAAAATGAAGGTGGAAATCAGAGGGAATACTTCCTTAAATAACTTGGTTGAAACTGGATATAAGATACAAGTTGAAGGCTTAGATGAGGAAAATAATTTTGCTAAATCGGAAAGTTCAACTGGATCAAAACAGTCTAATAGTTCCCTCAGATATAGTGTCTCCTTCTGCAGATAAACCAATCATATTTGGAGGAGTGCCAATGATCTTATTTTTAATAGAATCCTATTTATAAAGAATCCCATAAAACCATTCCTGCTAAGAGGGAAGGGAATGGAGGCTTCAACAGAGCTTTGGTTTGGTGTGAGTTTAGCAACTGCATTAAAAAGAAATCTAAGATTATTCATTTTCTCCTCTATTAATGAGGGGAAATATGCTGCTCCTGCTTCACGAAAGTTTTTTTTTATATATAGGCCTACTGTTATTTATCAGTGAAACAGAGTGAATAAAAAGTGAAACAGATTCTTTAACCCTTTAAAGCCCGAACCATGAAATAATTGATATAAAATTCCGATTTTTTAATATTAGAGTTATCATTGAATTCTATTCTATTTTGATACATTAGGCATTTCCGTATAATCTTTTATACATTTTCTGTTCCCTACATATTTCTGATTTATTAAGTCGGGTTCTCAAGAGCGAAAATATCCCACTGATGATGCAGAGGTCTAAAAAATTCATGTATCAAATATGATATATTTGGCTTTAAGGGGTTAAAATTTATAACTGCATTATCCAATAATGATTTGCTAAAGTGAAAGGAACTCTGAAAACTCTGACAATACTAGTTAATGAATGAATTGGATGAATCAACTCTATGCCTCATTTATTATTTATTGAAAACCATTTAAGCCTAGATTATTATTTTCACTGTTATACTAAAGATTTTAAAGGTACTTTCTTTTAATCTACAATTTGTATAGTTTGATCTGAAATTTTCTGTAGTATTTTACTCATTTGTAAACTAGCAGTTTTAGCTGGTTTTCCTGCTTTGACCTCCTGCACTGTTTTCAAGTTTTATCAATTCCCAACAAACTCAGACTGAAGTTCTTGAAAATTGTTCAAAATTTGTTTCAAAATCCCTTCTTACATTTTTTGTCTCCCATTACTAGAAATAAAACCTGTTTTAACTTTTATTACTAAATGTTAAATTGTGTCTCATTTTCTTCATAAGCATGAAATAAATGTCTTAAAATTATTTACATTTTCTGGGAGACGTTAGAAGATACACAATGTATGTTTTGTTTTTTTCTTTTTCATACAGGTTTGTTTGATTTGATAAAATATGTCCATGCATGTCACATCACAGTGTGGTAATGACAAATAACCCTTTAAAGAATAACTGAACTCATTTTATCAAACTTTGTGGGTATTTTTTTTGCCAGCGAGCAGTTAATGATCGGCCTGTGAGAGCTTGCGATGTGACAGGAGCTCCGTTCTGAGGTGTTAATGAGAGAAAGGGATGGCCCGACCACCCCCCCACACATTCTGCGCTTTGTTTCTCTGTTTGCTCCCCCACCATCATTAGCTTAATGTGGTCCTCTCCCTCAGCTAAAAAAAAGGCCTCTGACAGTTTGGTAAAAGGTTCTCAAATGCAAATCCCTGCCCAGTGCTAATGGAGGTAAATGAAAATTAATTGATTCTCATTCAAAAGCCCTTTCAGTGGCCTGTTCTCTCTCTGTGTTTTCTTAATATGCAGACCTTATACCCAACCTACCCAAGCAATTCCAACATATTGCAGTGTACTTGCCATTGTTATGCAGACTGAACGTGAATAAAGGAGAACAAGTATGGATCTTCCAACACCCTGTTATGCATGAGACAGGAACCAAGCACAGGCCTGGGTGTGGCTGCCCTTTTAACAACAGTCAACTCACTTAAATCATGTGCTTTAATTAAACTTTACTGGGGGCTAATCTTTCCACCTAAGAGGACTCTCAGTCAGATAATCTGGCGTTTTGGGTCAGAAAAAATACATGAAGTAGAATCAAAACATGCAAAGGAGGAACTAGCAGACAGTGGTGGGTACTAACGAACTAAATGTACTCAGTTACATTTACTTGAGTAATTTAAAAAAAAGTTCAATTTAGAAGTAGTTTAACAATGCTGTAGTTTTTACTTTTACTTGAGTAAAAATTGATAAAGTATTGCTACTTTTACTTGAGCAAAATCTCCAGCTACTCCATCCATTTTGAGTAACTTCACTTAATGAAAACAAGCTTGTATTTAATAAATCTGCACCATTGAGACACAGACTTTTGTTTTGTACTAAAGATTTATTGGTTGAATGTTATTTTCCATCTGCTGTGTCATTTGGATTGAGTAAAAAACAGTAAACAGCATGCTGTGATTCAACTTATTCTACATACTGTAGCTTTTGATAAAATAAAGAAATATTAAATCAGTTGTTATGATCGTAGGTAGTATGTAAATCAGTTACTCAGTACTTGAGCAATACTTTTTTACTCTTAGTTGATTAAAGAAATTATTCAAGTTTTACTTTCACTTGAGTAAAATTAAAATGAAGTAGTGCTACTTTTACTTAAGTATAATTTTTGGGTACTCTACCACCTCTGCTAGCAGAGCATTTTTGTTCAGTGTCCTTTCCCAGATCTCAGCCTAAATACCATCCTACAGACAGTTAAATTGGCTTTTTTAATTAAACAATGAGTAATTGATACAGACAAGTTACTCAAATTAAGATAGCAGAAACATCTGAAGGATTATCAGTGAAAAGAGTGCCCATTGAACAACTGCTCTATTGTTTTAATCTACCTGTTTTGTGGATCCGTTTCTGTAGCCTGTTTCTGATCTCTTTAAAACTGTATGATGCTGTTAGTGTATTCATGTATAAGTGAGCACATCATGGGCAATCCAACCTCCTTCAATGTGTATATGTATATGGCAAATAAAGTTTATTCCAGTTCTGGAATAGAGGTTGTCCAGGTGAAAGAACTTAAGGAAAATAAAATGATCATGAATTACTCTACTGTTCCCAATATTTGAGGTAAAATAATCACCATTAGCTTAGACACTAAAAAAAAACTGTGTGTAATATACAGTGGGGAGAACAAGTATTTGATACTCAGTTTTGTAGATCTCCAACTTACAAAGCATGAAAACGTCTTTCATTTTTATCAATCTTTTATCAACAGCCAAATTCATATGGTGTGTTTTTTTTATCTTTTAATTTGCAGTTTATTTCAATATTATGCATTACCTGGCCAAAAAAAATAATGTTCTCACCAAAGAAAAGGTCTCACAGTCTAATATTTCTTTGAACTGCCTTTAAATTTGATCATAGCATTCATTTGGCATGGCATTGTTTGGATAAGCTTCTGCAATGTCACAAGATTTATTTTCACCAGGTTTTGCTTTATTTTTTTCACCAACATCTTTCATTGGTGATAAAGTCTGATCGCTGCACATCCCAAAGATTCTCAATGGGGTTATGGTCTGGACTATGTGGTGGCCAATCCATTTGTGATCTGTGTCTAATGCGTTTAATGCTCCTTGAACCACTCTTTTACAATTCAGTTGGAATATGACCATGCCATAGGGGAAGAAAAAAATCAGCTAAAGGAATAACCTGGTCAGTCAGCTGACCTCATTCTTTGAGCAAATACTGTCGCTGAGTCGACACCTGACCTACTGCAGAAACCCCAGATCATATCGCTGCTCCCACAGGCTTGTACAGAGGGCAGTAGGCATGATTCTTACCCTAATGTGCCTATCACTCTGGAACAGGGTAATCTGGACTGATCAGACCATATGAGCTTGTTTTAATGGACCAGAGTCCAATTTCTATGCTCCCTATCAAATTTTTCTCGTTAGCATAATTTATTACTGGTATGCCTGCATTGAATTCCCTTCCAACTGTAAATATAAGAATTGTCTTATTTTCACCCAAAGTTCAATTGTTGTTTTTATTTTATTTGATCACCAATGATCACCAATCACGATTATTCTGAATTTCTGGCCATATTTTTCCTTTTAAGACAATAGGTCTGCGATTTTCTGCCAGTTTTTAATAATGCATTTCAAAGTTCTAACCCTATTTTGGTAGTTTCTGCATTTTCCATAGATGTTTTCTCTGCTTGATGAATACCATGGATTTGACCCTCTGAGACAGACTGACATCTCCTCCAAGACCACGCAATGCAGAGTAACGTAGCCAGTCTCCAGACATGAACCCAATTTAAATTTTTACATTTCAGTACTCCATCAAACTCAAATGCTAAGAAAGAGTGTGCATCATCTTTGAAATCTTAACCAAACCCTCCCAGCTCCATTTTATATTTACATTATCCAAAGAGGGTAGAGGACAAGTTGATACAGCCATTATTTTAGAGAAGTTTTTCATGTCATAGGTATGGTATAACAGAATTAAATCTAGAATTTGTTCAATAATGGCATATGTATCTCAGATTTCTGAAAAGTCTACCTCTTCTGCTTTCTAATTATATCAGATCATAAGTGAAAATCCTGAATCTAGACAAGGAAGTCCTTTCTTTAATGGTCAACGATGAAAAGGAAAAGTTATCTAAGACAGACTTTCCCTTTAGTTGGGACGCTGCATTAACCTGCCAATCAATCACACGTCCACTATCATACTAAACCCTCAGACATCAACCCGCAGACACATTACAACACTCCTGCCTCGCCACCCCACCATCACCCACCCTAAGGATTAGCCCCCTACCCCCACATCTCTGCACTCTACCTCTTGCCCTATTATCACATTTGATCCACACCTACCCCCCCACCCCACCTCTGCCCCTTTGCTTATTCCTCCCTCCCACATGCACCACCAGCAAGGCATGCCTCCTTTCTTTTGCCACTCTCATGGAGAAGAAGAGGAGGATGAAGAGCCGGGGGCTTTCATGGAGAACAATCTGCCAGGGAGACGAAGAATGAGCGGGCACTCAATTAAGGGCTGCCCATTGAGCCTGTGGGGTGAGCTTGAATGCGGGCCCCTCCAAAGGAATGGAGTCCTATGAATAGATTGTGGGGCTTCATGAAATATTAAAGAGCGGACGGATTTCCCACAATATTTGTACACCTCTCTTTGTGGGGATTTCTCCCTCTATTGAGCCTGAAACTGTTAACACATCCGCTCTGAAGCACAACCCTCAAACTGAACTAAGGAGCCCACGGTCCAGGCATCAAACGCTCCCCAGCCTCTACTTACTCTCCCTCATGCCCCCTCTATCTCTTCCCTTTGTCTTCCACTCTCTTCTCTGGCCTTGCTGCCCCTCTTATTGTGGTGGAGGGCTCTGCAATAGTTTTAATGACCACCTGTTCATCCCCCAGCATTATCTGTTATGGCTCACCCAGCCACACTCTGGTTTAATTGAGCCAGATTGGCAGTGGATGAGCATTATCACCACCTTCATCCCCCTGATGAGCAAAAAAAAAAACTTAGACAGCAAATCCTTGCAGATTAGACATTATAAATTCTACAGCTGTTTAATAATTTGAGGACTCTGCTCATTAAGTGTGCAGAAAGATGAAAGATTTTAAATATTTAAAGCAAAAAAAAAAAATCACATAGCGGCTCCACAGTTGTTGGTTTTTTTTCCCTTACCAGAAAAGCAACAGTGCCTGAGTGCTGTCTGGCAGATCTACTTTACCCAACCCTAATACTTAATTTAAAACAAAATATTAATAGACGCATATTTTACTAATTTGTTTAATGATTTTTCATTGAGAAGAGGATAAAGGAACTATGTATACACCCAATTTTTTCCCTTTTTAATCTGAATATTTTCAGATTTAAAAGCTTGAATTGTGATGGCAAAAGTATATCTCTCTCTAGCCATAATTTTAAAGTGGAATGAAAAGGATCCATTGAAAAAAAATTTAAAAAATAATAAAATCTCGATTGTGGATCTGAAAACAAGAAAATCTTTGAAGAAAACCTATTAATGGCACCAAAACACTTGAAACTGGTGTGAAGGTTCTTTGTAAAGCAGAACAACAACCCTGGTGATATAGCTACAGCTGCAATACAAAAGTTTAGATAAAATTATTTTCACTTTCTAGAATGGCCAAGTCAAAGTGCATATTTAAATTTAAAGTCATTTTTTAAAACTTAAAATTGATGTTTTTAGATGGTATATATCTAACGTAAGTTTCACTTGCTTTTCAACACAAAAGTAGAAAAATCTTGTATTTTTCTTTGCAATAATTAAGAATTTTATTCTGGGTACATTGGTTCAGTGGATCAGCGTGCAATCATCTCTTCCCCTCTCTTTACACCCCTTTCCTGTCTGCCTACTTTCAAAAATAATACAAATAAAGGCCACCAGAACCTAAAAAAATTTGAACAAAAAAAAGGAACTTTATTCTACTACTTCGAGTTGGTATGTGAGATAAAAAGAAATCCTATGATGGATAGATGGGAAAACAATTTCATCTAATAATCTTATCCATCTCTGAAAATCTGCCTCTGCTGCTATTTTTTTTTATTATTGTTTCAAAGGTATGGCTTATTTTTCAATGAAATAAGAAATATTGATGGTATATTGTGATCTCATGACAACTTTTTTTGGTCAAAATCTGAATCAGCATGTCAGCCTTTTTTAGATCAGTAATCGACAGAAAACTGCAATCAGTGCACCACTATTAGACACTTTAAATACATCACTGGTACTTTTGTGATCATTTTCATGAATAAAATCAGAGCAGTTATGCAATAAAAACATTCTTTTTAAATGGCTTAAAACCTGCAGAATTTATTATACCTGTATGTGAAAATTATTTTTTTCCAAAGTTTTAAGAGCCACTTTGGAAGGTCAAAAGAGACACCTGCAGCTCAAAACCAGACGCTGCAGACCAAGGCTTCTTGCTTTCAGCTCTCTGAGCACCATAATGCCCATAATATCAGATTTACTCCTGCTTTATGGGTCATGTGTGTTTATGTATTATCTAAAGTGGTCAACTCATTGGTCTACAGGTTTACTGGTAGCAGATCCATCGTTTGAAACTCCTTTTGCTAGTCCTAGTTTAGCAAAACAGGAAATTGTTTTTTCTTAGATTTTTGTTTAACTGTCATTGTGACTTTTACTCCAAAAATCAAATACAAACTGTTTAACTTCAATGATTATTTCTTTACATTGCTTAGAATATCTCTTTTTTGGCATTTGAATGCCACTAATTGGCATCAGAGAGCATGAGGCTGCAGGACGCTCTGTTGCTGAGTCACTGCGGTGGAAGTCCAGCTGGGAAACACATTGGAGAGCAGGTCACTTGGGCTGGCCTCCGTATGCTGTGGTCTGGGGTCCAGGCTGTCGGTGCAACCCCGGCACATGGAGGGCAGCTGGGGTTGTTGGGGGGCAGGCAATGCATCAGCACTATAGGAGGGTGGGACCTGGGTTGAACATTGCAGGAGGAACAGGAGGAGGTTCCCTAAACTTTTCTGTTTTCTGGTTTGTGCCGCATCCCCTCCTCATCCTCATTATCTTCACTCCCCTCTGCTATCCCTGACAGATTGATACATTAGCTGAATTTCTAACTCGGACCATGGCATCTTTGTCCCACCCTCTCATTTCACTATAACCTATTTTCTATTTGAACTCAATCGAGACACGCCGCTTTGTTTTTCCATCATCTTCTCCCCATCAAAGTCTCTCATGGAAACGTTGATAAAAAGGAAGAAGAGGCCGGGGACGAGACAAATCTGTTTGGCTTTTACCTCACACAATGCTTCTCATTTGAATTTCCCCATATATTGCTGGTCACCAGTCTGAATGGTGCCCCTGATGAAGTGTTGTTTTTGTGGCTCTTCACATGAATCCCAAAGACCCCTTGGTGACATTTTGCTCCCGTCTTTGACTTCAAAGCTGCATGTTATGGGAATCAATGGGATGGAGCAACCGAGGTGTTACCAGGTCCACCACTGGATGTTGTTTACTAAACCTGTCACCCCCCCACTTTAGGAGTATTTAAACTATGTAGTCCCCACAGCGTCAAACACAAAACATTTTTCAAGCACCACAGTGCTTTCAGGGTAAGAAGACCCCTTTGTTTTGATGATCTTTATGATGGGATGCTCCCTGCAGTGCGTCAACACATAAAGGATCATTTTTAGTCATTGTATTGGATGTCTGAGGTCATGGTATAAGGTCACCATTGGCATAAATCTACTCCAATTCCACATGAATGACAGTCTCACTTTTTACTTACATGCCTTTACTGCCGTAGGGAAGCAATATAAAAAAAATTAATACAAGAACTTACTTTGAACTGTAGATTCTATGTATAAGAAAACTAAATGAGACATGTTCTGTAGGATTTATCAAAAATGAAACTAAAAGATAAACCTGTAAAATGAAATGATTCCCCAAAGCGTAAAGAAGCTGAATTTATTTAAGCCTTAAGTGACAGTGTAGAGTTGTACTTTGCCGCCCTCATCTGACAGAAATGATAAAAACACTTAAATGAAAAATATTTTCTTATTAGAGACACAAAAAAGTGCAAAGATGCTGCTTAATGGGTCATTAACAATCATAGATTTGATCTTTAAACTGGTAAAATTGTAACTTTGAAATTGTGGAAACAAAACACAGCTGTGATTTTGTCATCTATCACAACATATAGGCTAAAATGAATGATTCTATTCATGTTAATAAATAGAGCCCAATAACTGATCTAACTAAATGCTCGTATTTGATTGAGAATATACCTTATAATGTATAGCAACAAAATTTTGAATTCTTTTTGGTTCTTATTCAATGAACAGACAGTATGAGAATTTTTACCAAGTCTTCTGGGACGTCTGGAAAAACATCTCTACCTACGGGCTTCTAGAGTGTGTGCATCAACATGGGCTTATATTAGTGTCAAAATATGTACATGTGTATGTGTCTATGTGAGAAGTATATGTTTGGTGCTTATGTCAGTGTTAACTGTAAATGTTTGGTGGTTGTGTCTATGTTAAGTGTAGTGGACACAACACAGTATATAGACACATAACGATATGCAGGCACCTTGCAAATATATATGCACCTAACTCAAGCTCCTAAAATATTCAGTTAGCATATACTCTTAAGATAGACATAAGCCGCTAACATGTAGATCTAACATATGCACTTAAAATGAAGCAAACACATCAGTGCTACAGCTGTATCAGAAAGAGGAAAAGAATATATTTATACAATGATCAGGAATAACATTATGTCTAGCATAGACACTCCAGCTGCTCTTGGTTTTTGTAGTCCTACCTACATTAAAGCAACAGACTTTTATGGGGAATTTGAAATGCAGTAGTTCTACTATTAGATTGAACCACACCAGCCAGCCTTTGGTCTCCATGTCCATCAGTGAGGTTTGGTTTGTCATGACTCTGTTAACCACTGTTGATTCTTTGGACCACTTTTAATAGACACTGAGGAAGGTAGACTGGGCTAAGAGCAGCTGTTTTTGGAGGTGCTCTGACTCAGTACTATTAAAATATTTCAGAAGATGCATGTTGCATTATTATTTGTCATTAGCGTTATCTGAAACTAGAAAGCAATCCTGCCACAACATCTGCTTTTTTCCCCCCAATGGTGTCTTATAAAACGGTGTCTTATGAAGATGTGACATAAAAATCATCTCATGTCTTATAATAAGAAAAACTTTTGAACTCTGACAAAAACTCTGTAACCTTTTCTTGTTGCAAAAACATGCATGTGGTTAGAGAAGAATCTCTAAGAAGGTTCCAAGGAACGCTTTTAGGAATATATTCTGGAATGAGAAACAGGAGAATTTCCACAAAAAACAAACACAACCAGGTGCTCCCTGTTAAATTGAAACAGAGGATTGAAAATAACAATCAGACGGGTTTTCTAAGAGCCAAGCTTTAAAAGACCTGAACATTTTAGCTGGTAAAGCTGCTTAAAGAAAATAACTTGTGCTTTTAGCCCCCATTGCCAGTAAAAACATTTCACACGCAACACCATGTTGCTAAAAAAAATAAAAAGTTAAAGTCTGTTTTATAGTTCTACAAAAATAATTAAGACAAATACACAACTTTTGATAGTCAAAAGACATAGCTCATTGTTGCATGTGGGTATGTTTGAAGGTGAAAATATTGCAGCCTCTGTTTTTCTGCATTCTGCACACTTCACATAATTGGAGAAAGAATGAATGGACAAATGGACCTTATGAAAGATTATCTGTCATTTACCAAAGTGATGAAAATGAAGGGAAAGTGTAGGTTTCAGTAAGCCAGTGGTTCAGTCAGAAGTCAGACCCCAATCCTATAGAGAGGCTATGAAAGGAAAGACAAGTTTAAGAAGGACTCCCTATAACCTTTAGGATTTATTTCTGTATTATTCTGTGTTCCTGGAGAAAAATACACGTGAACAAGGCCAAAAAAAAAAAAAACAATTCATAGTTAGTTCATTTTCAGTTTATTTGCATTCATGTAAGATGGTTGTTTGGGTGGAATAACATATTTGCTCTGGCTCTAGCCCAGGCCCTCACATCGTCATACACACTCAATGAAGCCGGTGTGGAATAATACTGTATTATTTTTATACTCCATCTCCACAAGAGGGCGTAAGAGAGCATTACACTTACAACATGTCAGAAATTATGAAAGAAAATTTATCATTTCTACTTTTTCTTGAAAGGCTGGAGGTGAAATTAGCATTTCAATGCAATGAGAAACCTAGCAATGTGTGCTTACCCACTTTTCAAAAGTGTGGCATATTCTGTCTTCAAGCCTAAGGGAAGCTCAAATATTAGTAAGTAAAATAAATAAATCCTGTGGCAACATGCATTTGTTTAGGCCAGCTTGGTGTGCTTTGCCAGTTTTCTTATCATACAAAAAAGATCTCAGTTCATTTGTTCATCTCCTGACACCTGGGAGAGGCTCTATGTGAGATAGAAATCATTTGTCAGGGAGATGTCACAAACACTGTTGCTAGCTTCGATGGCTTCTGTATTTCCAGCTGCTTCATGAAAAGGAGGTGAGAACCCAGACGTAATGGTGCAGCAAACCTTTTGCATAGATACACATGTGGCAGCAGGTCAAAACTGGAAAACCTAAACAAGTCAAACAGGACACAGTTATTCTCACTGAGCAGAGACAGGATCCAAAGCCCAGATCAAAAAGAGATCTAACATGAGGTGTTCACTGGAAATTTACTCCAGTCTGTGTCAAAGTAAAGATTTTGATTGTTACAGAGATTATTGCAGTTTCTTAATGGAAGGCTGCCAAAGGTTTACTTCTGGAATGTGTGCGGGAAAACAAAATATAAACTTTGCAATACAACACTCAGGAATCTATACTGACTTTAACTTGGCAGAAACATTATTTTAGCAAATGATTCATGATTCATGATTGACACAATGTTATTTCCAGTAGGCTTAATTAAGGCAGAAGACAGACAGAAAACTCTCTCAGGAAAAGACTTACTGGCAGATGAAACACATTGAATGTATTAATAGTGAACTACAAAATTAACCACAATCAAAGTGCATGGACGTTTTTGACATTCTCTAGGATCCAACCATACGCTTTCATGTATTTTAGTTGGATTTATATGATCGACCAAAGCTGAATGGGGAATTATTGAAAACTGGATTGCAAATATGACTTTCTATATATGAAAACCTGAAAATAAGATGTGCACTTGTATGCAGCCACTTTCACTTTGGTATCCCAAGACAAAATCTGTAAACACCAACGACTTTCAGAATATGACTGGTAAATACAGTCCACATGTGTGTGATTTAATCTCAGAGCAAATACATCTATTCTAGGAACGTCTCTGCCCCTCTACATGACTTGTGTTTGCAGACAAAAGTCATGTAGAGGGACATGGTAAACATGATGAAGAAGGTTGGCTGACAGTTTGCCTTGGTCTACATGCACTTTGCAAAGCCCTGCCTGCCTGACTGCAAAAGTTTAACCAAACAGAAACAAAATAGACATTGAGCTTGTATTTATCTTTCTGTAGTTTACAGGTGATGATTTAGGAAGTTTGCAGTTAAAAGGGCTTTGGTAATGAAGGTGTACAAACAGGACGGGACAGGTACAAGATCGGCTGACAGTCTGTCACCTAGAAATGTGCAGAATGAATAGCATGACAGGAGGAACAGCTGAACTAGAATATCGCAAAGTTATCTTTGTCATCGCATGAGAGACTGCCTCACTTTACATGGGCAGGTAGTCAAACATTAGAGGCAGAGGAGAAAGAGAAACATTTACTTTGGATAAGTCAAGTCCAGGTCATAATTAGGTTCATATTTAGGTAATATCTAGTTCCACCTGTCACTGTTTTTAATCTGTGGCTTATGGAAGTCTACTTTTTGAGCCTAAAATTACTACTGTCTGCTGAGATCTGCAAAACACACCGCTGAGCAGAATTAACCCTTACTGCTGGGTTGTGGTTCTCTTTTATCAATGATGCAGCTTTGCAGGTGTCCTGAAGACGACTCAAATTTCAGTAGATGTTCAAGACCTGCTGGACATGAGTTTTTGTTATCCTCATATGACATTCAGGGATTAGAGCAATTCGAAAAAGCCATGATATGAAGAGGATTTATATTCACTGGAAACAAAATTGTTGTTGTATTGTTTTATTGGAATAGAAGGTTAGTTTATTAGCAGTAGCAGTTCAGTGAAATGTCGAAGTAGTCTAATCCACACCTGAAGAAACAGCTTTTGCAGCTTTTTTTTATAGGCAACTCAATCCAAACAAATGGGCTTATTTCTGATGGTATAATACTTTAACATACAGGGGACTTTATGATAAGTTCAGTAACAGAGGACATCCCAGGTCCTGTTAAACAAGCCAAAACTTCCAGCAAAGCATCATGAAGATAAAGTGTCTGAAATCCTCTGTTAAACCTATACCAAAGCTCCTCTGTGTTATCTCCAAACGTCACCTTCCTGCATATAAGACATTTTTTATTAATACTTTATTTATTTTTAAGCATTTCACAAAGAGTAATCTGTTGTTCCAAATGGTATCTTTACTGTTATCGGTTTGACATTAAAGTTATTTGAGGTCTGCAGAATCCGAGATGAACAGAGTTTCTTTGTTTTGGTTTGAAGGTTCACAGAAATGTTGCCATTAACCTCAGGGTGAACCAGGGTGACCTCAGGAAATCACTATAGAGGACAGCCAGCTGTTTTGAATGCTTATTTAAAATTGACCACAGACCAAACAGAATAGAGGCATTTAGACATTATTCACAGGGTAACGGCTTTAGGGCCTTTTAAACCTTCAAACCAATGTCTTTCCAACTTTCCTGCCATGTCAGCATGCAGGTGGAAGGGATCCAAGTCTTGAGCCCCCTGGTCTGTTTAAACAAGCTGATGTTGGTCTGCTGCAAGTGGACTGCTGCAAACCTGTGGATATCTGTGCATAAAAGTTGTTCTTGGTATGACAACAAGAAATTTCCTTGGTTTTCAAAGTGAAAAAAAGAGTCAATATCATTTTCTTTCACCAGCACCTCTGAGAACTAGATTTACAGAGAAGATAAATTTAAAGTTCTCATTTATCAATAAATATATGATACATCTTTAATGTCTTACTATGGTGTTTGTGGCCTTTCAAGTTTTCTGCATTTTTTTGTGTTGCAAATTTTAAAGCGTTTTAAATGGATTTTATGCTGTAAATGTACTGCAGAGTGGATGGATATCCAATAATATTTTTAATTGTAATATTTTTAATTCGATCGGAAAGAATCTGTAAACTTGAGGATTTATTTTAGTTTCATCAGAGTTCAGTCAGACTGAGTCATTCTAAAGTCAGTCTGAAGTCTTTTCCTGCATCTTACTGGGTTTCTTCCAGGATTGTCTTCTAATTAGCCCCATTTATCTTCACTTTAACCCTGATCAGTGAGCACCTTCCATGTCCAAGATAATCCACCGTCATATTTCACCTGGTAGATGGTGAAAATTTCAATGCTTTGGTTGTTGTTTCATAAGCTTGTCCTGCTTTAAACTTCTTCACATGTTTCTTCCTTTTCTTCCCATTTCTGTTTGTTCTCTAATGTTCTCCGACAAACCTCTGAGCCCCTCACAGAAATTCTGCATGTTCAGTTACAGCTGGACTTTTCTTATCAAAGTGTCTACTGCCACAACTCTCATATTTTAATGTGTAAAATAGTTATTTTCCTTTTTTTTTGCGTTGATACTTTGCATTGATATTTTGAGTTTTTAGCTATTTATCATCAAATATTTTGTTTTAATTACTTCAGTTTGTTTCAATGGTTGTGTTTCTTGTTTTTTTTTTTTTTTTTTTTGTTTTGTTTGTTTTTTTTACTTTTTAGTGTATTATCCCAGAAATTATCTAAGTCCTATAGGAAATGGTTGAACAGAATAAAAAAAGGTCTGTGCACCCTCAGCTACACTGTCAGCAGGGATGGATGCTTTAACCTGTTTGCTGTTGGAGGATCCTATGATCTGTGATTGATTGGACTGAACATTAAGACCTGCTGTGATGGCAGTGAGTCAAGGCACTCTGTGGTCAATGCACTATTTTAGCTCCAGAACTTTACCAAGACTCCTGCACATTTCACTCCAGGTACAATGTCCTTTATGTTGAATGCATCATTTCCAATGTTGTCTCCCTGAATCATTTTAGCTGATTAAGATGCATTTTGTCGGGTTTAATACTTATTTTAGACTCATTTAATTTATGTAATAAAAGGCATCATTAAACATCGCTGTGTTGCAGCTGCAGTCTTAAGTGGTTACAGGAAGTGCTATTACAGAACATATGGGTAGTTCTGAAGTAAATGAAAGCTTCCACCTGCTACACTGTGATTGGTCCAATCTGTCTGAGCCTTACCAGACTGTAAGTCAGTTGGGCAAGACTTGGCCACTGCAATTGAATCTATTTTTTTTGTAATATACCGCAAACTTTCTGTGCAATCTTATGGGAAATTGCTAATAGTCATACCTCTGAATAGTTTACATTTTGATTCTGCAAAGCTTGGTTTTTCTTTAAGATATACAGAAACTCAATTTAATTTTTTTGTCTGAACTGAAGAAATAAATTTGCCTTTAAATCTACATCAGAGTCATTTTTGTTTTCTGTACTGGCTGTGCCGTTACTGATCAGTAGGGACAGGCTGTCTGAGCAAAGCAGGTGATCATTATCTGCAGCCCTGAGCAGATTGACAGGCCTGCTGGTCATACCTCACTGTACTTGAGTGGGAAGTTGGATGTTGATAACCTGAAAGCCGGCTTTACTGCTTTTCAACCATGTCTGTGGGAAATCCCAGCTACTCGCTGTAATACTACTAAAAAAAGGACCTAAAGGAGAACAAATGAGTTATTCATTTTTGTGTTTAAATAGGTTGCTTTTTTCATAGTTACTTTTAGAGTTCATTGCAAAGGAAAAAAGTACAAAACAACTTGAATAGATCATATAACAGCAACTATATGTCTTTATAGGTCTGGTATTAGGGTTTACCAAAGACATGAACAAAATCACCATTAAGGCCCTGAGGCAAACAGGAGACCCCCAAGAACCTTAAGTTCCCACACGGTATTCATCTCAGATTGGGTTTTATATGTAGTCAGTCAGCTTAAAATATCAGACCAAACTGGGTATTATCCCAATTATTTTCCTGTTGCATGGATATCAATCGGTTTAGATATGATCATAGAACCCCTTAAATTAATGAAAATTATTTTCAATCTTAAGAAGTGACAAATGTCATGAATGTAAAAATGTAAAGTGGAATTATAAAATTTTGTTCCCCTTAAAGTTCTCATTTAATCATGTTTGTAGGATCAGAAGCAAATGCCGACACTGAGTTCAAATAATTTTATGCTGCTTGTGTCTGAAGAAAGATCTCATTTCACATCCACTTCTCTTTTTTGCCAAAAAAAGGAAATGGTCATTTTACATATGCTTTTTCAGAATCAAAAACAGTAAATTTGTATTTCCCTTCAAACCTTTACTGTGTTTTATTAAAGTGCTGTACAACTGAGTGACTCAGAGAAATAATCCAATCTACACATTTATTCACTGCTTCACTCTTTTTAAGTACAATTCATTTAATAGAAGACTTATGATATAATTGTCAAAACAATCAGTTAAGAACATTCATAAATGCCTCACTAGTGTAAAACTTATTAAACAGGATGGTTCTGTGGTAGATTTTTGGATATTTGAATGATTTTATCTGCAGATAGGCTGATAAAAAAAATGCAAGGGGACCATAATTAGCCTGGTCCAGGCCAGCCTGGTGAATGAATCCACTATAAACATTTTATTAAAAGTAGGAACTAGCATCACAACATATCAAATAAAACCAAAACTGCTAAATTAAAATCCCAAATAGTTATTTTTTAAACATGGCACCTGTAAAGTGAGTAAATATCACCTTCCCTTTTGAAAGGAAGATAATCTTTATGAATAAGTAGTAATCAGGAAAACTGATGTGAAGGACTGTAGAAAGGTGAAAGTGTTTAAATATGTAAGTTTCAGACATAAGCACTAAATTATACATATTAATTATAAACAATATTTGTGTGCGTTAACATGGTCATTTTACTGGATTGGCTGAAATACAACATCAGTCAGTCATCTTAAATACATCGCTACATATGAATGAATCCATTTTTTTTTGTAAATCATAAGGTGCTTTGAAATTTTTAATGCACCAAGAAAGTTCATATTAAATGAGTAGAATTCAAAAAAATCAGTAAAATTAGAAGCAATCCGAGGACTTTCAAAAAATATGGTTGAAAATGTCAATTAATGA
>JAUZNJ010023730.1:0-16905 GCA_034780135.1 Jordanella pulchra | reverse complement strand
AATTATGTAAAGCACTTTGAAATGCCTTGATGCTGAAATGTGCTATACAAATAAAATTTGATTGATTGATTGATAAAGCAAAACGAGTGTGTGTGTTCTTGTTTTTAATACATTGTGTGGCCTAATTTCTTGAAAAATAGTCCAGATTCTGGTGTTTAGCATATTGCTTTACTACTAACTGATGTGGTCCTCAGGAGAGTCTCATGGTGAAGAAACTTGTGTTTTTAGACTTCTGTTATTTTGAATAGAACGTGTATTTCATCAAAGTGTTGGACTCTGCCTGTCTTTAAAATACTGGTGTTGATTTGAGGGCCAAGGAAATATCTGGTTAGAAAAACAGTTGCTGTAGTTTTTGTACTCTTTCCCCTCTGTTACTCTTTATAGTTTCAGTTGTATTTTCTTTTTTAAAGTATGCTGTCTCATTAAAGCCATCCTTCTAGGATTTGAACAAAACTCACCTTTTATCATTTGTGATAAATGTTTTGATAATTAGCTCATTAATTCTTCACTTTGGCAGATTGCTTTGTTTTGGGGTCACTCTTACCCTCACCTGTGACCACCAGTTGGGAAATGGACGATTCTTTTGTCCCAATAAATATTTTTGACGTTTAGGTTAATATTTTAATGAGGCGTTTGTAAAATAATGACATTCACAGGACAGGGAGTTATTTTGCAGCTTAACGTTAAAAAGTAACAAAGACAAAGTTAATCTGCAGGTTTAATTTGCATTCAAATCCTCTGAAACCATCTAATTGCTTATCTTGTTTAGAAAATGTTAGTGATTTGCATGAATGTAGTAAAGAAACAGAATTTTTGTTCATTTCAACCTGCATTTATGAGTCATTTTCAGCCCTTCGGGAAGCTCACTTGTCCTCCTGAACAGAAGCACATTTATTGAAACGTCTTTTCCCAGTTAGACTCTGTGGAGCTTGAGAGCGTCCATCTTGGCGACTCATAGTTCAGAGAAGCAAGCTGACTCATTACCATCATTTAGTGAAGATCGGTTATAATAGGCGTCTCATCATTGGGGCACCAGAGAGTTCAGTCGCTCAGCTCGCTGTTCTGTCAGTCAGTGTAATTATGGTCTCTGGTGTCCTTAACTGAGCCTCCTTAATTCTCCCTCCTAAACACTCCCGTACACAGCAGCAAATGCCCCCCCTCCCACACACACAACTTTCTCCTAGACTTAATGCTTTGCTTGCAGTTTATGCACTTAGTATTTTACTCAGTGATGTAATTTCATATCCTGATATAGGGCTGGCTGTAAACATTTATATTTCAATTGGGGTTTAGGTTAGATTTTTTGGGAAAGTTTTTTTTTCTTTTAAAGTTTGTTTCAAAATAATTTCTGTGTTTGGAGATCATTGCCTACCTAGAAGATCCAGTTCTGTCCAAATTTTTACTACATAAGATCAGAATATGTTGGGATATTTAGAAAATCTAAGCTGCCGATGTGGACTAGCAAAGATGTGTAGAAAACTTTATTATAGTGCTGATTTCCCCGTGATTTTGACTTGTTAAACTATTTTATATTCTAATTATATGTCTTTGCTCATATTCACTTCAGAAATTCAGACATGATTTAGGAAATCAGTGCCCTTCTCTGGTTCTTCTTCTTGCTGGTTTTGTGCAACAACTCATGAACTCTGTTCAGATTAAATATATTTCATAAAATCCTCAACTAATGAACACCGCAGTGATGAACAGTCCCTTGTAGGTTGTGGTCTTAGCCTTTAACTTACCTTTGGTTTGCATTTGTAGACAGAAATAAAGTGTTTTTGGTGGAAAATTAGTGACTTTTTAATGCAGATTTGAGTTAACAAGGTGAACATGAGTAAGTTACATGCAGATTGTGGGTTTGTAACTATTCACCTACAGACGCCTTCAGTGGTTGGCTTTTTACAGTCACCCATGCATTTACTGGCAACTGAAATGAGAATCAAAGGCCGTGTCACCCAGGGGTCAGATTTAATGCCATCTGTTGGTGGGAGTTGCTGCTTGGTTTTAGAAAGCTCTTCCAGCAGGAAATGTTTCTAGATTAATTTAGGAACAATAAAGGTTGCACAAAGTAGTCTGAATAAAAGCTAGTGTGACACCAAATTTAAAATGCTGTCAGTTTTTTTTTAAAAGGACAATTTCTTCAGCTGTGGTGGGTGTTTACGGTTAGGTGCAGCGGTTTGCTCCGCATGGTTGTCATTATGTGGGGACATTAGAGTTGGAGGTGAGTCTGAAGACACAGACAGTGAGAAAAGGAGGCAGTAAAGTATGAAATTACCTTCACCCTGCATGATCTTTGCCCCCAGGCTGTGGGAAGAGGGACAATGCTGTGGACTGAAATCATTTATCTTGTTGTAGCCTGTTAGATTATAAAGGGTCTTTTTCCATTTTTCTCTTTCGTTGCTGTGACTATGTGGTCGGTATTGTTTTTGCTCCGAACCTCTGTTGGAGTCTCGTGTGTCATCAGGGCAAAATGTGTCTCAGGTAAATAAAAATAGCACCGTCGCAGCTGTGCAAAGTTTTCCATTTGCCATCTGAACATTAGATTTGTTTTCAGCACAGAGGCTAAATGCTTATTCATATTTGAGAGCTAGAGAAGCTATAAATAACTTGTAGCCACTATGGCTGCTAGATCTTTCACTTCGAGGATTAGCGCCCTTTGTTCCTATATTCAGCAACTTTTCTGACCTCTAGCAACTTGTAAAAAAAAAAGAAAAAAAAAGATTAGCAACAAGCGTTTTTTTCTAGCTAGCAACTTCTTTCTGTGTTGTTGGGGGACTGAACACATGAAAACACCAATCACTCTAAATTTACCATCTTCAGCGAGCATTTAGTGCTTTTTGGTTTTCAATAAAAAATAAAAGTATCAAGTTTACCAATTTAACAAACAAAACAAAAAAAAATGCTTTGTAAGTAGAAGGTTATTTAGTCCATCATTTTATGTATCTAAAGGAAAATAAATGCTGAAATAATACTGCTTCTAGCAAGTTACCTAACCACACAGCTAGAGCCACCATAGAAAAAACAATCAGTGAGTCAGAATGGCCCAGTCAAAGTCCAAACTAGAGTTGTGCTATAGAACTGAAAGATGTATCATGACATAAGCCTTTCAAACTAAGACCCATCTCTGCCAAAGGAGCAGCTAACACTCATTTTCCTGCCCCCACCATGTTTGGCATAAAGGCTTTGAAACTGCTTCCTTCTTTTTGGTCGTGGAATCTTCACACAGCCACATTGGGGAGGATTTACTGAATGAATGTCTTTGAATGCTGAGGAACCTCACTCCTAAGACTGCTCAAAAGCTAAGTGGGCCTGCTGGCTGATTCCTGGACCTTTTTGCTGCATAACAGAACTTTCTTTGTGGGTTTGCAGGAGTAACTTGGAGATATGAGACTGATGAACCAAGTTCCGGCTAAACCATGAAGCCATAAACCATAAACATATCAACATAAGCTAATAGAGACTTAATGGAAGTCAACCTAATACTAACATGTTTTGAGCTGATATTTATAAAGAAAAACTTTATGTCAATAAAGGTTTTAGTACTAATATGATTTAAATGTTTAACTGCTAAACTAGGACCAGTTTCCTTTA
The DNA here is from genome assembly GCA_034780135.1 of Jordanella pulchra. Taxonomy (NCBI): domain Eukaryota; kingdom Metazoa; phylum Chordata; class Actinopteri; order Cyprinodontiformes; family Cyprinodontidae; genus Jordanella; species Jordanella pulchra. The sequence goes on along the minus strand of JAUZNJ010023730.1, from coordinate 13,314 downwards.
AAACGAGTCCCTTCATGACTGCTAGCTAGTAGCTTCATTGTCATATTTAATAAACCCAGCTAAAGAAGCTAATTTAGGTAATTCATTCATTTCAAATATTATTTTACCATAAAATGTTTATTGACCTGTTGGATTTGCATTGCAAATTGTTTTCCAGCTGTTCTTAATTAGTTAAAAGCTAAATTGATCTCATTCTAAACTCTTCAAGATAAACCTTGAGTTTTAAACATAAAACCTATAATGTACTGTGATATCATTGCATCATTTAATTGATTAGTTTTCATTAATTTAACTTTTTTCCTTTTGTACACATGTAGGCGCTGACTAATTAGTTTGAATTTCATAAGTTTATTCAAGAGCTTTGAACTGCAATGTATTGACATGGAATTAAATAATTAGTAATAAATTCTTAAATTCTGAAAGTTGTGAATCTATTCCATATATGTGTGGAGTTGATTGTGTGCCCATCATTTGAGCTTGAATCACATTTTGTTTTCCAAAAAGCCAGTTGGTTGTATTTAGAGAATGAGACAGTCCCAATATTATTTGAGTAAATAAAGTTACAACAAAATGTAATTGCATAACATCAGTAAGGTGGACTGTTCCTACACACTGTGTCACGCAAAGGATGGTTTTCCATCTGATATATTATTTATCGACACTGACCAGCTGTGTATTACAATACATACTGATATTTTATTCCACTTTAGTCCAAATCCAAACTGATGTTTTAAGGCAGGGAAATACCCTCTCCTTAAATACTATTTTGCAAAGACAGAAGGGCAAACATTAATACCTGTAGATGTTCAAATGTGGTAGAAAGGGGCTCCAAACAAGGTGGAGATGTACCTGCAGTAAATGATGCAATCCAGTTCAGTTTGTTATTCAAATAGTTGAAGAATCTTTTTACCATCTACCCAGCAGTTTGCATCAAGCCATTGACTCATCAGCAATCCCACATACCAAGCATGCATGTAGCAACAGTGCAGAGGAAAAGACTCAAGTTTCACAGGAAGAAAGTTGTGGCAGAACAAACGGGCTCAGTGTAAGCGACCTTCTGCCATGAGCGACTGAGGCTTTCAGCACACAGAATAGAAACACTAAAGGGACACAGAAGCACTGATCCAGGAGTACTTTATATGCAAGTGGCTCCTTTTCAACAAATAATTCAGTCTGACTCTCTTATTGCAAGTTATTGTTTCCTCAATATCAAATTTCTCCAAAAACATTCTCATAAATTGTATTTGTCCTTTTTGCTCTTTTGGGAGTTTGAAGCTTTCCACCTAAAACTGTTGAGTTGCAGTTTCTGTGGAAGATATAATTCATTTGAAGTTTCCTGCTCAGTGCAAATAATTTAAAATGGAACATCAGAGTAAAACAATATCAAACAGTAAACAAAACATTTCTCTAGGGACCAAACAGCTTTATTCTGTATTTCTTCTACATTTGTAGGTGTCCTTCATGTAAACCTTGAAGAGGATAACCAATCGGCCTCCCTGTAACCTGCACAGTCAGCAGAGGTGAGTGATCAGTAAAAGCAAAACAAAGTTTTTTTTAAACCTCAGCAGACTGGAAGCTCATCCAAATTTATAACAAGGGTTCAAACTGAAAAGCAAAAGTCGTCACATTAAAGAGAAGAGCAGATCCGTGGTGTAAAAAGGGCTCAGACCATCTACTGAGTCCATACGAGCTAAAGTTTCTGAATTTTAAATATTTTACTATATTCCCATTTTTCACTGCAGCCAGATTCATCAAGAAACTTTTGTTGTTATTTTTGTGAAAGATTTAAATCTATTTTAATACATTTGAAAACGAGGCAAACTGAAACAGGACAGATCCAACAGATTTAGTCTAAAATATGCAAAGAGAAAATAATTCTCTGAAAAGGGAAATGAGACGGAAAGCTTTCAGAAAACAAATTGAAACAAAGAAATAAAACCTGCAGCATAAACACGTCAATCTGGATTTACATTAGAGTCAAAAGGAACAGCCGTCATTTCAAACAATCTATCTTTAATTTACAGAAGATTGCTCACGTTTTCCGTTTTCAATATCAACTCATCACAGCCTGAGGAAATGAGTTCTGGAGTTAAACCAGCAGAAATCAACCCTGTGTTCATTCCTCTGCGCTGATTTCAATAAAACCTTCTGTAAACATCTGCATTAGTCTCTGATGCTTCTAGTCTGTTCTTGGATCCACCCAGTCCCACACGTGGACGGACCCGTCTGAGGCTGCAGACAGCAGCGTCCTCGGACGCTCAGGATGCCACACATGGGAGGTGATGAAGGCGGGGACGGAGCTGTCGGTGTGCGCCGAAGAAACCGCATGACCACCGTGCTGAAACAGTGGCTGAGCGTCCTGCAGCTCCGTCCTCCATCCGCTGGTGTCGTAGATCTGGACGAGTCCACTGAAACCTGGAGAGGCAGGTGAGAACTTCTCATGAGGGGTTTGAATTCAAAAATAAAACTTCTGGATGTTTAGAGAAGTTAAAGGGAAAAACAGCTTCATTTTGTTAAAGTCAAAAAGTTTAGAGTCAAAGTTTAAAGGTTCTAACTGCTCATTTTTACATCGAAATAATTAAAAAAGAGAAAAGTTAACCAGGTTCAACTAAAAAAGCTTGTATACAAGCAACTGTTTACTATAGATTGACAGGTCAAAAGTACATAAATGTTTACTTCTGTTTTAGTTTGACGACATTTAAATGAAAGCATCCTGCACCAGTGGGAACAGAAGGATGAAATCACAGTTTGGGACGGGACATATCGCTCAGAGCTGAAATCTAATATCTGATTTTATTCCAACCAAATCCAATTTATTGATTTTGTTTTTTATGTCTCACTTCAGTTTTATAATAAAAATGACATAATACTAATAACTGCTTCTAAAAACTTTTTAAATTTTAAAGAGGAACGAAAATCAATGAAAAAATTCTGTAAAACCATCATTTTTCACAAAAAATTCAAACATAACAAAATTTGCCCATTTCAGATGGTTCTGCTTTAAGGGCCGATCTTAAATTAGAATTGGCTCCAAAAACCAAGACTGTTAGAGAAATTAGTAATAAAGAGATTCTGGACGCGTTACAAATAAGAAGCACTTATCAAAAGGGTTCTGTTTTCCAAAAGAGCGTCTAACTTTAATTAACAAATTATTTTGAAATATAACCGTTTAATTTTATGGAAGAAAAGTAGTTTTACTTTTTACTGATTTACTCAGACTTTCCACAGCGGCTGTCCCTTGTTCTTAATTACAGCAGGGGGCTGACCGGACTAAAGGGTGCAAAAGGTCCCAAATAAATGGATTATAAAAGTTTAGTAATGTTGACAGTGCAAATAATGGAGCAGAATGTCCCCAGGTTCAAACAAAAGAAACAGAAAAATAGTAATAAAATATGATATATATCTACAATCTGTAATCATCAGTTGCATTCGGGATCAATAATAAATAACTAAATAATCAAATACTGTGTAGAACCAAATCTGAGGCCTATACATTATTAATCTGGCTTAACAGGTTATCATTATTCAGATTAAAGGCAAAAAAATGTGCAAAAAAGGAAAGGAAAACGAGGATGAACATCGATCAAGGTTTGGACTGTTGGCGCCGACTTACAGAAGCCCGGAGGAAGTCGCCACTTTCTTTCTGAACAAGTAAATCAAATCAAACTTTGGTTAGCTACCCCGGCGACCGACTTTTAAACTGTTTTAAGTTATAAAATCAACCCAAAACAGAACAAATCTGGTTCTAGAGGAGTCCAGTAAAATGTCACAGTGAGCAGATGTTCTTCCTCTTTATAATAAAGAGGAAACTCAGTTGCATTATTTAAACTTCTTAATTCAAACCCTTATGTCATGGTGACATTAGAAATAGACATCACAGATGCTGTTCAACTGAATATCAACTGCTTTTTCAGAAAGCAGGTTTCTTTAATACCAAACCGTCCAGAAATTGTGTAATTCTGTGATTTTCAGGGGAAATAAATCCAATTTCAGTATAAATGAATTAAAGTTAAAGTCACTGAAGGTATTTTCTGTCAGACTTTCACTAAATGCTACATCTTTTAGTTTGTGTAATTGTGAAGATCTCCAAATGAGGAAGAACTGATCAGATAAGATGAAAAAGTTTGTTTTTTATTCTTAAATTAGACAAACCAGAATGCTTCCTGTTTCAGCTGCTAATCACATTTACAGCGTGTGAAGAAACTGACCTGACACCGAGAAGTGGCCGTCCAGCACCGGAGCCCACGACACGCTGACATCCCACAGTCTGCAGGGAGCCGTGTGGACGCCCAGCCGGGCCGAACAAACGGGTTCTTTCAGATTCCTCAGGTCTGAAAGCACCGCCTGACCCGAGGAGGACAGCCTGAGGACCTTACAGCTGGAACGCTGCGGCGCTGCAGAGGCGTCCGTCCACCACAGCACCGATCCACCTGAAGGTGGAGGTGAAACCTGAGGAGCAGCGGAGGTTCTAGTGTCTGCCACGTAAATGCTGCCGTTACAGCAGCTGGCGAGGAACACGCCGTCTCCCACAAACTTCAAGGCACTCAGAGGTTCTGCAGAGTCAGCCTCTGTTGGAAAAGCGATGGAAGAAAACCGAATAAGAACCCAGAAAGCTAAAGGTTCCCAAGCAGCAGCTGAATGTAGAGATTCTGCAGCCCACCCAGTTTATAGAGCGTCTGTCCGGTACTCAGATGGGTCAGCTGTACGCTGCTGCTCTGAGCTCCATGAAGGACCTGAGGCGGTGCTGAGAGAGGAGCTGCGATCCTGCTGCCAGTCTGGGAAACACTCGACCCCTGGATGCTTCCTGTTCTCCTGATCACATCTGGAATAGAGCAGTAAACAGGATTCAGAGCCAGATTCTACATAACTGGGTATGAAACTGACCCTTCGGCTCGTTAAGGTTCTTAAAAGGTGATTCAGTGTGATTTGATTCTGATCATTATTTATTTTTTATTTATTTCTACAGAAGGATGCAACATGAACAAGCTGTTTGCTTTTTAATTTGGGTTTAATTTTAGGATGATCAGTGGATGTAAAGTACATCTGGACCTTTATTTTAAATATTAAGAACATAGTAAATATGAAGGCTTGTTGAAGCATGAAGCTCTTTAGGACTAACTGTGAAGCTTTCATCATATCAAGACCAACATCTAAACAAGTAGCCTGGACCTTCATGAAGATTAGGATTAAAGTTAGTTTTTTGTCTTTATAAAAAACAAGGACACCTGAAGGCATCAGAGAATTTAAACTGTTGAATATTTCCATCTTTTAGAGCAACAATAAATTCAGCTTTAAATCTGCCTAAACATGAGAAATATTTCATATCTTCTAATGTGAAAATGACCAATGTCACCATGATGGTTTCAGGGTTTCAAATGACGTAAGGTTTTTAATTCAAATTCTCTCTCAGGTTGACTTTTTCAGAATAAAGTCCACTGACCTGCTGATGTTCTCAAGGTTTTTCTTCTAACACGAAGAGCAGAATTTCCTTTCAGTTTTTCTTTTTTAAATCTGATCCATTTTATTTCCAGACAAATAAAAGCTGCACTGTGTAACTTTATAACTAGCATTACCATACTTTGAAATAAATGAAATGGGTTTCAGGTGATATTTGGCTCTGGTGCGTATCCAGGCTCCCTGGCCTTCTCAAAACTCACCTATGTGAGTCATGTGACCCAGAGAGCTGCTTTAAACCCCAGAGCTAACCAAGCTAACGGTAGCTCCACCCTTACCTGATCAGACAGATTTTCGGTTGGGTGGATGAGGCTTGTCTTTTTAAGGAACCTCGTGATTTCCAGTCTGGATGTCCACAGTGGTCTGATGTCACATTTTCAAAACCCTGAAGAAACTAGTTCATAGAGTTAAGTTTGTTCCGTTGTCATTGTGATCAAGGAACATGTTTTTTAAATAGAAATTTAAAGAAAATACAACCCAAAACTTTGAAGAAACTTCTTAAAAAAGTTTAACTTTGCTGTTTTCTTTTTTTTTTCTTTTCTTTTTTTTTATATTTTTGGGTTATTTAAAAAAATAAAATACTTTTTTTTAAATTTCCTTTTCAGGCTCAATTCTACGTATGTTATTCTTTTCAAATTGTGTTTTTTTTACACTCAAAACATTTTTTAGGACATATTTTCCCAGTTTTCATTTCTGTGTTGCTCTTTTGTTATTTTTATTTAAAAAAAAAAAAACATGTTCTTTTGCTTGCAAAAATAATGCAAATGGAAGAATCAATTTTAAATTAGTAAATTTAAAACCCCTGAAAATGAGCAAGTTTTTATTTTTTTGTAGGATTGAACTGATTTGTTTTAGTTCACGCAGCATCAGTGAGATTATGTCAAACTCACCGCTGTCGTCTCCTCCGAGGTCCCAGAGCTGCAGCTCGGAGCTCTGCCCGTCGTTGGTCACCACCCACCTGATGGAGCATCAGCGTCTTTTAAACCACGGGGTCATCTAGACTACTCCTCGAAGCAAAGAGGTTCTTTAAATCACAGGCTAACAGTCAGAGCTCCTTAATAAGGCTCAAGACATAAAAAGACATTTAACCAAAAACTTCATTCATTGGGGAGAAAATCTGGAAAACTCTTCTGCTGCAGACTCTACTTCCCTCGGATAATTAATTAGCTTAACCTCATTAACAAACAGTGTGAAGTTAAACCTCAGACAAGTTAGGATGCTCTAATCGGAATCCTGGTTTTATTTAAAGGTCTTATTAAAGCTGATCTACTCTAATTAACACAAACCTGAATGTAACATTTTACTTTGAACCACAAAACACAAGAAATAAAACTGAATTCTGGGTTTCCAGGTTATTTTGACTGAAGCATCTGCAGCATCTTGTTGCAAACACTGAATGACCTCAGCTTCCTTAGGAAGTGCAATCTGCTCTGTCCCTTCTGGTAGACGGCTTCACAGTTGCGTCTCCAGTCTAGTTTGTTGTTCAGGTGAACACCAAGGTATTTATACTCCTCCACCACCAACCATCTATTCTGCCATAATGTTAAATGATTTATCTTGTTCTTTTTTTCTTCTGAGATCTACAATCATCTCACTTGTTTTGTTTACACTCAGGATCAGACTTATTTATAAAAACATGAGATAAATCATTTTTAGCCAAAGTTACTTAGAGTCACGGTGGAGGATCTAAGGAGCCACCTGTGGTTGGACACCCACTTTATTATTATTTAACCCAGCTTTACATTAATTATAAAAAAACTGTGTAAATAAGATATAAAGTTTCTTTCTCAGTTAGTTCATATTTCTGCTTCAGTTTGGATTTGATTGCTACCTAATTATGGTTTTGCTCCTCAGGATTGATCATTTTACTTTTGATTCAAAGAAAATCCTAGGAGCTTTGAAGGCACCTTCCTCCAGGGAGGCAGATCAGAGGCTGAGAAGGAACAAAGAAACGGGTCCAGCTCAGCAGATTCAGCTCAACAGTCTTTAGCTGCAGGTGTCAGAACTCACCGGGTTCCTGGGATGTGTCTGAGGCAGCGAATGGGCCCTTCTGAGAATCCACCGTGGACAACTTTAAAGTCCCTCTCTGCACAGAGACCCTGAACACAACACACCGAGGTTTACATGCATCTCGAGAGCCGCTTCATAGCATCAAAGACGAATTAAGTATCTTTTCTTCTCGCCTTGTTTTCATCTGCTAAAAGTTTCAACGGCAAACAGAGTTCCAGGATTTCATTTTTAGACGAGTCGAATCCGGCAACACAGACGGCTGAAAACACACAACAAAAACACAGGTGAGAAACTAAGACAACATACAGAAACTCCTTTTCACATTTTAGGATGAGAAAGAAAAAAATAAAGAGGATAGACTTTGTAACTTTTTTTGAAATCTGAAAAGTGTGGCATGCATCATTTTATTTTATAGCAGTGGTGTGTTAACAGGGAAGAATATAAAGAGGAATCATTTATAAATCTACTAATTTATATCAAGCTATTGAACAAACACCTTCATGGTTTGACTCTTTCTGTTCTCACAGAAATGTTCAAAGTTTCACATTTAGCTCCAACAAGTGAAAGTATTTGGCATTGAATATAATGACCACATTATGTAAATCCACTCACTCTTTCCGGACGTCCACTCGATGACACCAGTGGGATGTTCCAGCTGATACACATGAAGATCTTTGTATCTGTAGGAATCAAATGGCCCTCCATGTTCAGATAGATTAAAGATTTACCAAAGTTTCCCAGAGAAAAAACCCAACATGATATAACTTCAGGTAACAATGAGGCTGCATGTGGACATGATTCTGGTCAGTTGTAAATCTAACTGTTTGAATCTGGTTTTTTTGCCAAAGCAACTGAATTCTGGGGCATAATTTGTTTTCAAAGACTTGTTTTTGCTTAAGCTTCATTTTTAATTATCGTGTTAAATAGAGCATTATATTTTTTGTAGTCAAGCATTATATTTAAATAATATTACAGCATTTATCAAAGCTTTAAATCAGCGTGTCCATCTCCAGCACTCAGGAGAGTTGATCTTAGCATGTTTTGGATTTACCTCTGCTTTCACACCTGAACCAAACGTTTAAACAAGGTCCTCAGTATAATATTTATAATTTCTTAAGCATATATGAAGGATATTAGCTAATATGAATTCACTGCTGAGATTATGAGCATTGAGGTCTAATCAAGAGATCAAGTATATTTTGCATCGAAGTCTACGAAGTGAAACAGCTTAAGTTTTAATTCTAGCCACAGCAGCTTCTTTAAAAAAAAAATGAAAGAAAAAAATGGCAAATGTTATCTATAGATAATGTCGACACAAGATTCCCTTAATATTTAAAGCCGACTGAATTGAAACTAGTGTAAATTTTTACCATTAATGTAGAAAATGCATTTTCATGGCTGGCTGGCAGCTTAGAGAACCCAAATAAACAGTTTAATGAAGAATCAAAGTTTTCTCACGATTTCAGAGACTCGATGAACCAGTCATCTAAAATATCATCAACCTCCGCTGCTTCCATCTCTCCCATCATCTCATTTTAAAGGCGCTTCATGCTGCTTCTCTGCTTCTCCGCCAGTTTCCGCGGACTTCCTGAACTTCTTCTTCAGACAATTGCTGGAAGTAAACACCGCCATCTGCTGGTGTGGAGTTTTCCCTGGTCTACAGTCTTCTGCACATACTATGAGAAATCTGTGTAAATTCTATGCAAAGCTTTTCATAGTTAGTTTTGATAGTATAAGATACAGTAAATAATAAATATTTTACATAAAGGAAATTATTGTTTCTTTAATATACCTTAAAGTCAGATCAGAAAAACACATAGGTAATCAAATTATTAATATCAAAGATCAATATCAATGAAAAAAATCTTATTAAACATTATTAGTGTAATTCTTGGTGAAAGTAATACTTATATATTCATTGTATACAGCGACAAAATATTAATAAAGCTAAGTTTTTTTAAGTACATTTAGATTTTGTAACATTTCTGAAATTTTCAGCATTTTTGGCCAAAGTTTATAGGAGCTCCATCAGAGCCACAGGTTGCAGACTCTGGTTTGATTTAGGTCCTCACTGGGATGTGTTATTGATACATCAAAATTCCTTTCATCAGCTATCCAGTTTTTCTTTTTCAAATCCAGTATAAATTTCAAACTTCCCATAATAATGTGGAATGACGGTAGCTGGGTTTGGGTTTCTTATTTCTCTGTAAAAAAAAGTAAATGGCCTTTCTGGATCATGCTGACCACCTCCTGCACAACTAAACACATTTTTTATAAAAATATAAAATCTGATATGTGACGGACTTATGTTAGATAAACTTGATGGGACTTGATTTAATACCTCTACATGACAAATTTATTATAAAACCTTTTGTTTTTTTAATGGCACGCCTATTTTAATTGTAACTCCCAGTGAAAATCTGCACAAACCCTTTCAATTACATTCACTGGTGCAGAGGTATAAACTGAAACAGTCTTTTCAGCTCACATTCTCTGAGTACACTGTTTATTTTGCCTTTCTCTTACCACCATCCTTCTCACTATGTGCAGTGGCAAAATGAGTCATTGTGATACAGTTCCACTTAGTATAAAGTTGTTTTTTCAATTATCTCTGTAACGGCAAATTTCACCAAAATATGGCAACGATTTAGTGCATCTGTGTCAGGGCATAATTACACAACGCAGAAACAATGAGTCATGGATTGGTAACTCAAAGTTCCCAAACACAGTCACTAACTTAATTAATTTACTGTACAGGCTGTATTTTTTCCATGTATTATTTGCCTTTGCTAAAGGAATAATATAGTGATTGATTTCAATATTTTTTGAATATATAACCAGAAACAAACAGTAAAAAATATGTTCCTCAGAAATAAGAACTTATCTATTTACCTATAGGATAACTAATAGTTCATGATCTTTTCAATTTCCACCATCTGATAAGAAAGAACTGGTGCAGAAAGGTGAGCAGGAGTTGACCTGAGCTCTTAGTGAGTTTTCAGTTACTTTCTTTCTTGAATATGACCAGAAACAAGCAACATAAAAAGGTTGTTCAGAAATAAGAACTTTTCTATTTACCTGTAGGATGTTTAATTGTTCACTTTGTTCTAAGTTTCCTCCACCTAGACAGAAGGACCTGGTGCAGAAGAGTGAGCAGCAGGACTTGACCTGAGCTGTTAGTGAGGTTCTGAGGTTCAGTTATACAACATCTCCAGAGAAACAACAGAATATGCATTTTGAATGCTCTGATAGATGCAGAATGGGACTGTCCGTGACTGCGATGGCACTGTTTGGGTATATTTTCAATGAAGCACAATATAACACAATATAGAATAAAATCTGGGCAATCGACTTATTAACAGTGCTGTGCAAAACTATTTGTTTCCACAGACTTTTTGCATTTTGTCACAGCTAATGTTTTATGCAATCCAACTGTTTTTAAAATTTGAAAAAAAAGTTTTCAAATAATGTATTTTACTATGAAGTAAAAGCTCTTATTACCATTGTGCCCCTTATCTAAAAACACAACTGCCCTTAAGATAAATCATAAGCAAAATGCGACTGACCTTAAAATTAACCTTTAGTTGTCTTTCTTAGAGGCCTGATTTGCCAAAGACCAGAAAAAAACTTGACAGTACTTCACCAAAACCTGAGTAGCAGGATGAAGTAGAACATACAGTATGTGGAAAAATTAAGACATGTCTTAATTTAAAGTAAAGATCATCATGTAAATAATCCATGTCAAAACAGTCATGTTGGTAGAAATCAGTTTGCAGGTAAGAAGAACCTACCGTAAAATGTGCTGTAATAATTCTTTTAGACAGATAAAAGATGCTTGTTAAATGCATACAAATATTCAGTAAATTATCTTTATATAGAAATTATGCTGTGAGTTCAATGACTTCAGCGGAAAACCTTTTTGTGTGTGTGTGTGTGGGGGGGGGGGGGCAGCAAGCTATACGAATATATTCAATTAAACATCTTTTGTTGTGAATCTAATAAAAAATCTAAAACCTGTTTCCTCCTTACAGTACTGTGGAGATTTGAATGGTGATTATTTTCCTCAATTGCTTTTTTGATTTTCACAAATCTAACATCATTGGAAAGCTTAGAATACATTTAATGACAGTTTGAACAACGCAGATTCGATGTTTTCAAATGTGACACAGGCTACATGGTCTACATGTGGCCCTAAATCTGATACGTCTCTGATCTTTTCAAATGCGACCTGTGGGTGTCAGTCAGGTCACATTCATCCGACCTGTTTGTCATTGATACTCAACAAACATCACCAATCTGCGTCTTACATAAAAAATCCTAACTCTTTCTTTTCACTCCACTGTCCTGCAGGTTTTAAAGGTTTTCCTGCTTCAGCACAGCTAATTTCCATTGAAAGTTGATTAACAGGCTTTTTATAAACTCCAATGATAAGAATTCAGAATTAGCTTCTGATTTCGCTGAAGCAGGGAAACCTCTAAAACCTGCAGGACAATGGCACCCAAGGAACGACTTTGGACATGCTGGCCCTAAATCACACCATCTCTGAGGAAACTAATTTCTGTTTAAACAAGCTCAAACAAGATTACCCTTTATTTCTGCAATCGGAAAAGACACATTTGCTTAGCAAGTTTACCATTTTATCTTGTGTTTTTCCCCCTGGGTGGATTATTTTTATCCATGTAACCGTGTCCCACTTCCTGTTTAGCTCAGAACATTCCACTCAAATGTGGCTGCGTAGGTCTGATGACAGCAGAACTCTGATCTGTCTTCGTCAGACTATCACAGTCACAGAGAACCTATAGTCTGCCGGGTAGATTCAATCGCTAAAATAAACTATATTTTAAATAAAGAACATTACAATGAAATAGTTGTAGTAGAGAAATGATCTGGGAATGCTTTACTTCTAGATGCATCTAGATGGCTTGCTGTAAAATACTAAACCAGGAATTCTGCTCACAAGAAAATCCTCAAAAAGAATGTGCATTTATTGGTTTGCCCTTAAACCTTCACCAACCAGGGATTATAGAGCGGAGTTGTCTACAGCACAGCCACAAGAACACCTCTGGCTAACCTGCCAAGTCAATAAATCTAGCTAAGAGACTGTGGCATGTCCTTAAACAAGTGCTCCAAAATGTGGGGTTTTTTTTACTGAAAGGAAATCATGTAAATTTTGGTCAAACTCAAAAGCAACCAACATAAATCTGTAATGGAGCAATTTTTTATAACAATGTGTAAATTATTTGCTGCTATCTGGGATTTCAGAAGCTGAATAGAAGCAAATACACACACACACACACACATATATATATACGTATATATCTATATATATATAGATATATATATATATATGATGTATGTATGATTCTATGAATGTGACTTTACACTATAATTTAGTCATTGGGAAACGTATCCAGATGATCTTAAATTAAAACTACAGAACTAATAAGCTTTGTATGCTGATTGGTCCTGCTGGCATCAAATGATTGCTGGAATGACATGGGGGAAGTTAATTTAAGCTTATTCTCCATCGTACATTTAAAGCTCACATATGTTTAGAACAAGAAATAACTAACTTTGGCTAATTTCTGTCCTTATGTTTTATTAGTAAGGAATCTTCTAAAGAAAGTGGGAAGACATGCTCTGGTTAAAGGTCTGGAAAATATGCATCTATATAAATTAAAGTTTGTGCTTCACATCAGCCACATTCATTCTTGTTATTAGAAAGTGATTCCTGATTTATTGGATTCTGCGGCTTAATAGAGGTAAATATTCTATTGTTATTATGCAAAATGCATATATTTTACCTTTGCTGTGCTTTAAATGAAATAAAAAACCAAAGAGTTGCAGCGT
>JAUZNJ010023719.1:0-16905 GCA_034780135.1 Jordanella pulchra | reverse complement strand
ATTCTTGATTATAAGTAAGGTAAAATAAGTAAGATAGGATAAATGGTAATATGAGTAAAAAATAATTAGAGTAACTTATGTACACTTTAATCCAACAATTTAATAAAAGATGTCAGCATGTTAATAGAGAAACATTGGTTCTGTTGAAGCATAATGTGAATTTAGAGTAATAGTTGAAGTAGAAAGATGTAAAAACACTGACTGCTACCTCCTGTTTATTAAGAGGGGTCTTGGTTTTAGGGTGAATCTTGATGAAATGCCTCATGAATCTAATGAACTGTGGAGCTAGAATCTCACCCATTTATTTGGCTGAAGGTAGTTTTTAAGTGGAACCAGATTTACCTTTTTGGAGAATCTTGTGAGTTTATTGTGAGTATGATGGGGAAACCATTGGATGAGGTTTTCCTCTCCACTGTTGCTGCCTGCTTACTTGGTGTGAGGGATTGCTGTCGAGTCATCGAGTTGATGCAATCAGCTGGTTTTACTTAGATAAAAAACTTTTGTTGAATTGTCTCTGTAAATTGCCACTATATATAAATAAAGTGAAATGAAATTGAATGGAGAGTTGAGGTCAGGGGAGGGATGCGATAGGGAGAGGTCACAGCAATCCTGAGGGTGGATGTAGAGAGGACCTGGTTTGGTACAATTGGTGGCAATCTGACCACTTTGCCTGTCTGGGGTTGAGTCTCCTGGACAACTTAACATTTCCCAAGTTTCTGTGATGTGTCAAGACATGAAACGGTGCTTCAGACCCTTAAAAGCAATGTCTCTACTTTTTCAGAGCCAACTTGTCTGCTAAAAGTTCCCAGTCTCCCAAAACATAGCTTTTATTCAGCATTAAAGAGTCTTGTAAACAAAGAAACAGTGGTGAACTATTTTACTGGAAATCTTTGGCTTAGAATGGCTTCCACCCATGTGCTAAATGAATAAACTTCAACAGCGAAGGGAAGGTCTGGGTTGGGGCATCGCACAACAGGAGCTGAAGTAATCAAACTCTTGAGTTTGGTAAAAGTCTTGTCAGCTTGATCATTCCAACAGAATTTAACTTTGGTCAAGGTGAAACCATGGAGTGGAGAAACAACTTGGCCATCAACAGTAGAAATTGATGAAACCCAGAAATATTTGTAGCCATTAGTGATCAGTTGGAGGTGGCCATTCAGACACTGCTTTGGTCTTTGATGAATTCATGGAGATTCAATCTGGGGCAATGAGGAAATGTAGAAATGATGTAGAGGACTAATGAAATTCTGACTTTTGAATTTTAATGAAAAGATTGTTTTGCAGGACACTAAGACAGATCTGACGTGATTTTTTTAAGTTTGAAGGTCTTTGGAATAATTGAGAATGCTGTTCAGGAAAAAAACCCACCATCTTTCGCAGAACTTCTTTAACTGAGGCCTGGGAAAAATGCCAAGATATTGTACAGACCAAAAGGAACGAGCAAGTATTCATAATGCGCAGTCGAAGTGTTAGAAGCAGTTTTCCATTCATGCCCTTCCTTAATGCAGACCAAATGATAGGCGATGTGAAGATCAAGCTTTGAAAAAATGTTTGTTCCTTGGATCTGATCAAAACTGTGTGCTGTGTTCATTAAGGGTTGTGGATAATGGTTCTTTATTGTTATATTGTTAAATCTACAATAATCTACACAGTGTGAACCACCTTTCTTACACACACAAAAAATCCAGCTTAAGTAGAAGAAGAAGAAAGACAGATGATACCTGTACTTAACAATTACTCCACAAACTTTCACCTGGCCTGACCCTCAGAAATGGAAAGAGAATAGAGGCATCATCTAGATGGATCATCCAGTGGATGCTTATAAAGGTCAGAGACAAGGTGTGACAAGTTATTGAGGTTGGGCATAGTTAGCACAGGTGGAAAGAATTAAAATTCAGTTGGTAATAAGTCAGATCACTAATGCATAAATCATAACAACAGGTAACATAGCTCTCCATCAGTTCTGCAGGGCAGCATTAGCTCCAAGGTGAGTTAAATCCTGGCTCAGGATTTCTGATTAGTTCTCTCTGGGTTCACTGGCTTCCTCTCGCAGTTCAAAAGCATTTGTTAGTTCTGAGTCTGTGCTTGTTGGTTGCTTGTCTTGTGACAGGTCAATCTTATGACAGGCTACTTGTACATAGGGTGACCCGCCCTTTTGCAACCCACAGCCCTGAAGGATTAACTGTGGAGAGAAAAAAGGATGGATAACAGGTAATATAGAGCTGAATTATCCCTGACAATATGAATATACAACAGTTCAAAAATGGGACATCATCACAATGTTTAATTCTTATGAGGCAGTTGATTAGTGTCTAAAGCATTGATTCCCGTCCCTAAAACAAGGCTGAAGCTCAGAGGGGGGCAGTATTTCCTGTAGCAGCTCCCAAATTGTGGAATAGGTTACCTTTAGTGTCCGACAGGCCTCCTCTTTTGCTGTTTTTAAATCTCTTTTTATTTTTATTCCTTAGCGTTTGGCACTGTGATCTAGTTTAGTATGGTACTACTCCTGCTGTGAACCTGGTTTTAAGACTATTTTGATGTTATTTGTTTATTTTTAACTTGTTTTTTGTAAAGCACTTTGGTTACCCCTGTGGTTTTTAAATGTGGTTTTGAAACAGTTGATTGATTGATTCACTTCCATTACAAACACACACATTTTTATTTTAGCTACTTGATTAAAATGTATCCCTTAGAACTTTGATGGAGGTCCACTGAATCCCCGAGAATAGTGACAATAGCATCTTTGCTGCATCTAAACACACATTCAGCACTAATACGTCAGTCACAATGTTCCTGCTATTATGTTTTATTTGTCACTTCATTAATCCTCCTTAACTCCTGCTAAATTATTGCCAATAATTTTTTCTATTACTTCAATAACACTCACTGGAATATTAGAGCACAGACTCATTGAAGTACACGATACCTTCTGACCTTTTAGGTTGAAATGAGTTTAAACTTAATGATCTTTATTGGATAAAGACACATATTCAGTATCTTGAATCTGATGTTCATCTGTCACAGAATCTGAAGGAAGATTTGGACAGAAGATGTTTCATTTTAACCCAAAGCATTCTTCTTTCCAGTCCTACCTGCAGTAAAACACTAACATGATGCTACCAAGTGTTTCAATGCTTCAAAGCATTAATCCACATCTAGTCAAACTTATTAAAGCCAAATGTTTCATTAAAGCAATGTTAATGTCTTCAAACATGAAAGTCTTTGCTCCTGAGTGTTTTTGCAAACTTCTCTTTGTTATTTTTAAGCGGCTTTTGGAGAAATTGCTTCTTTGTCTTATAGTGGTGTTACAGCCACTCATCTCAAAGTCTTTTTGATCTGTATGACATAAAACCCATCTCCTTGCCCTAAGGTAAAGTGCTGTGCAAATGTGTTCAGATGAAGCAACACCTGAAAATCCTACTCCTTTCTTTAGATGTTTCCATGATGTCACTCAAAGAAGTTGTGTTTTTGACATTTTGCATTAAAATAAATCCCTAGGCCTGGTTTTAACACATATATAGTGAATGGACTGTTCAAAATCCACGTAAGTCATATTCATCTTGGCTTTGCAAAATGCTATTTACACCAGGCACTATAAAACAATATATCTTTGTTAATTCTGACTTTAAGCAAATTAATTCAAATGAATTCTACCTTAAAGCAGGAAATATTTATTTTCGTTTCCTTTCTTTATTTGATTAGCATGGTACACAGAGGGCAGTGAAATATATCAGATTCAAAGTTTCATTTCCTTTGTTCTTTGGTGATTGCAGAAAAATAAGTATATTTAATTAGATTGATTTCATGAAAATAAGAAAAAAAAACTGCCGTTTGTCATTTTATTCGATGTTTTCTTTCTGTTAGGTGTACGTTAATATTTGCAGCTGTCTATTTCTATGAATGCATTATGGTCTGCATGTAAGGATAAACGTATTATAGAAGCATTTACCTGGATGGAAGTTTACCACAACTCATACCCTTAATTATGAAAACATGCTGGTAGCAGCGTCATACTGTAGGGGTGATTTTCCTCCCTCAGCAGGTCAGATTTGATGGAAGGAAGGTTGAACTAATTACATTTCAGCAAACTTGTAAGAGACTGCGAGTGTTTGGTTCAGGGTGGGGGCTTTAGATTTCAAACCTTAAACATGCAGCCAGAGATACTATAGAAAATGTCAGATCCAAACATGTTCCAATGTTAAAATCGTCCGGTCCAAGTCCTGAGAGAAAGAAGGTTGGGGCTGTGTTTCAAGACCTTGAAATTGCTCCTAACAAATGGTTTCCATTCAGTCATAGGGAGCTTATTTTACAAAGAAGGGATAAAAATACTTTCTTTGAATGGATGTGGTTGGCAGATACATAACAGACAGATAGTCCTTAAGTCAGTGCAGCAAAATAAATAAATGAAATAAAATAAACAACTTTTTTTTTCAAGGTTATCCACCATTCTCCACTCTAGAGTAGATCCACTGACTTCTCTCAGTAATGGAGAGAATTACTAGTCTCTGCTAATTTGATAAAAAAAGCATGATATCTGCTTTTATCATGTTGTTATTACCCCCGCCAAGGAGGTGATGTTTTGGGCCGCATTTATGTGTGTGTCTGCTTGTCTGTCTGAGTAAAGAATAACTTTAAAAGTTATGAATGGATTTTAATGAAATGTTTACCAAAGGTGCACCTCAGTCCAAGGAACAATCCATGAAATGTTGGTGATGAACCAGATCATCATCTGGATGCAGGAATTTTGTAAAAGTTTCTCTAACATCGTAAGAGATATTTTAGGGAACAAGTTCCCCACTAGACCAGAGGGTGGCAGTAGTGACTCAGTATCACACTCAAAAACTCCAGAGGTATTTCACTGAAGACAAAAACACTAGCAAAGGGAATGTCGTTGGTTTGTTAGGAGGATCAATTGAAAACTTAAGAACGGATTTTGTGGAAATTTTTATCAGAGGTGTGTCTCATGCTAAGGAACATTTCATTTAAATTTGGTTGAACTATAGATTTAAGTCAAAATATGGGGAAAGATTTGCTGCTTGGTGAAGGTCTGAACACTGAGAGGGTTTTTCTAGTCTTTAATTGCTTTTGTTCTGTTTTGATTTGTCTTTTATGTACTTTTTCATTCATGTAAAGCACTTTGAATTGTCTTTGTTCTGAATAGTGCTGTAAGAGATAGACTTGCCATGCCTTGTTCCGTATCTGGATATTTGTTATTCAGAACAGAATCTTCAAACGTCTGGTGACCCGATTTAACTACAGAGCCTCCAACATCAACTGACCTTTCAATACCATCCAGGGAGTTTCTCAGCCAACGCACTACCCAGCTGGGTCAGACACGAGCAGTTATTTCTCCCGCTGTCCTGTGGCTCTCCAGTGCTGCATGTCATTGGGTAAATAAGTGTCTGGGTTCTGAAGGGAATAGCCTCTGCCAATTTCAGCTGTAATCTGCAAATGGCAGTTGATGCAGTATCATAGCTGAGGTCCAGAGTTCATCTGAGTGGCAGCAGGGGAAAGATGGGCTGGGAGAGGAGGAAGGAATGTGAGAGGATATGATTATTGGAAATGGTTAGTTTGGCATGTCAAGCTTAGAGGCGGGTCGCACCAACTACACACCTGTCCAATCTACACTCACACAATATTTCACCCAAACTGTAAGATTTGTGTCATTTATTAAACAGTAAATTCCCATTATTTTTTTTTAGATCATTTTAGCACGATTCTATTAAATAAACCTTACATGATGCATGTTGAGCTGTATAATAAAGCAGTAATATTTAAAAAAAAAATCAATAAAATAAAGTTTATGGTTTGAATTACATAATAATCAGGATTAACTATAGCTAATTACAACAATCAACTTACTGTGAAGTAAGTAAATCAGCTGTTATTCTGACTCTGACACTATGAATAGTCATAAGGGTAAGATAATAAAAAGCATCTGTTTAATTTAACCAGGTTGATATTATATGACATCATTTCTTTTAAAAATAAAATAAAAAAATACAGTATGTCAGGAGTCTGTAGAACTACCTTACACTGCGCTCGCCTGGAAACTTGAGTCAACATTTGTTCAATCAGCATTTTCAGTCAAAGAACCTGTGGAACGTCCTACGTTCTATCAATGGATCTGAAGTTTTCTCAACATGACTGAAGCTTTGGCTAAAAGAACATAAAGGCTGTGAACATCAATAATCTGATTTCAGAGATATGTTACTTATTTATTTATTTTGTGTATTTACATTTAGAAAGTGATCTGTGATTTTATAGTACTTTTATATGGATCATGAATTTGAACTTTTGAATTTGCATAAGCAGTTTTGAATTTCTTCTCCTGGATCACAAACCCGACCAGGAACTGAGGCTGTAAATTAGGGTTCTGCTAGAAGCTTTATGCATCCCTTGTCTATCAGCATTTAATTGGAAATTATGAAAATAATTTCATGTCAAAAAGCTCAGTTGCTTTTTATCTAATAAAATCCCAGAAGAAATAGGCCAGTTTGTGTTTCTGTTGTGACAAAATGTGATGAAGAGCGTATTTTGCAGGAGACATTGTAGATCTAACACCAAACCATGACTGATGGGATGTTCTCTCACTCTTCAGGTCAAGATCTTACAGTATTAAAGAAGGAAACCTTAGAACTCCCTTCACATTACTTATTCATGGGCTAAATTGCTCTCTCCACTTGTGGTTCCTGCAGCAATAATTTAGAAATTCAGTTCTGTTTTGTTTGTTTTTTTTTCCTGAGTGTCCAAATTATAATGATTTAAATGGTAGTTGGTGTGAGGAAATGTTATGTGTATAAAATAACAAAGATCCATGATTTTCCAGAAGTGTCCCTCTCTTGTGATTATAGCAAAGTGAGTCTATTTCTGTGTGAAGAAGGAAAAGCTCTTCCTGTTTTCAACAAAGCAAATTTATTCGACCTGCTGCCTCAACCTGGACATACACAGTAAATCCTGACAGCGAGTTCAATCCCATCAGCATATGTCTGTGAGCGTACCCATGTGTTTGCCGGGTTCTGAGTCAACATCCCTGTTTTTTTGTTAAATAGTGGATGCAGGCACTTGGAAAAAAAACCTCATGGATAATCTTTGTTGTTTCCTTCTTTTTCCCATTTTTCTTTATTTCCTGTGTTTGTGTCTGAGTGCGTTTGTGTGTGCACAGAGGCAAAGTAGCGTGAACAGCAACAGGCCTTCCAGCAGGATGCAGCACAACCAGGTCAAAAGGAAAAGTGAGAAAGCGAGAGAATGAATAGAGTTTGGTGCAGAAAGGCTGAGAGGGACAGACAGAGAGAGGGAGATTAAAGTCAGTCAGGAATGGTTCAAGTGGGTTGGAAGCCCTCCGGGGGTAAAAACAGCGAGACTCGTCGGGACGGCTGATGGTTTACCTGAGGAGTCAGAATGAGCAGGGAGGAGAGTAGGAGAAGGAAAACCACATAATAAAGAGGCTTTGAAGGACAGCATGGGGGGAGATAGGAGAGAGGCTGGAAACAGGAGATGAAGTATATATGAGGAGCATTTGAAGCAGAGGAGGGGCTGGAAGGGATGAAGGCAGACAGCTGTTTGGTGATTCTCAGGGTGCTCAGCATAATGAAGCTCTGTACGGAGCTGCTCCACCAGAGAGCACTATGCTGCTAAGCAGTGTCTGCAGGTGCTGGCTCTGCTTCTGCAGCCTATTTAAAGTCTTTACAGCTGTTTTAGAGATCTACTCTCTGCCAGGGTTTCTGGGCTACAGTCTCAGTGGCCCTGCGCCAAGTTTGGGCCTAATGATTAACATACGGAGCCGCGTTAAGTAAGTCAACTAGCTAAAATGCATGCTTTACTGCCAGAGGCATTTAGACTGAGATTAAACTACAGCAGTGCATGAATGAGAGATTTACTCCAGACAGTCCTCATTCTCTGATCCTTACAGAAAAATCCCATGATTTTTACATGTGGGTCACATGTTCCATGTGTGCTCAAAGGTTATCACATGTGAACTGCATGAAATTAGATCCTTTCTCGTGTGAAGGTCATGTGACAGCATCAGTGTCATAGCCTCACAGAGCATCTATTAACATGAAAGCTGCAGAGAAAACTGGCAGATAGAGTCTAATCTAGCAGCCTATAATATGCTGCTGCTAATATTCAGTAGTGACCACTAGGTTCTTATGGGAGATGGACTAGTGGTATGAGGTTAGGATAGCACGAGAATATTCATTTGTTCACCTTTTTAAGCTTGTGCAGTTTATTGGTGTAGAGCTGCTGGTGAGGCGGTGTCAGAGACAGGTGTGCACCATGAGTAAAGTCTCTGTTTAATCTGGTACTTTGATTGGCCTAACATCAAGGTTACGTTATTATCTTTACTAAGATTTAGAAGTCCCTCTATGTGTGGCTGGTGCTCAGTTCAACACTAAAGACCAACTAAAAGAAAGCAGTTTATGAAACTGAATGAAGCTTGTTTTGTAAATGGTGAAAACAGCACGTGCCTCTATGTGTATCTCACGTCTCCCATGTGTTACCCTTATCATATATAAATGAGTAAATGTGTGAAAGATAGGCTTCACAGTTTTTTGTATAAAGTGCCTTTAGATGTCTTGTGCTGAATTGGTGTTGTAGAAATAAACTTCACCATGACCTGTTCCAAAATTAGCTCTACTAAATCCACAAGTATACAAGTGCTTCTTCATGTGACTCACATAATATGAAACTTTGTCCAAACCACACATGGATTTTACATGTGGAAAAGGATTTTTACATGTTATTTTAATTCCAAGAGAGTAAAATATAGTTGATATCTATTAGGGTAAATCTGCCATCGGCAGAGTATGAAGACCTTTTGATGGGTGGACAGATGGATGGATGGGCTGACAGATAGATGAACATCGTTCTTCACACCCCTGATCAGAACATTGTAGACACAGTTTTCATAAACTTGTAAATTATCATTTCTCTTGACGGGAAGCTGGTTTTAAGCAGAATAAAGAGTTTAAAAAAAGATGAAGAGTTGAACCTCCCAAGTGCATGATTAACATCTTCCAAAGATAGACAAGCATATCCTTTGAAATGTTTGGTCCATGTGCCTAAATCTTTCCTCTTGCAGCTTTTCCTCCAGATGAACAGACAAAAATGGGCAAAAGAATAAATCACCAAATTCTTTTCACATCCCATCTCACAGACTGAAGCTTTTACGATTTGGGCTGAAAAAAATTTGCCCAATGAGCAGCAAATTAAGGGTCAGGCACAGACCCAGCAAGTCACTCTACCAAAGATAATTTGGGTTTTTCCTGGACTGTTCAGCGGCATAGCTGTTCTGAGTATTTCTTCCAAGGAGCCCAGCAAGGACAACGAGAAAACACAGAAGGTAAACATGATTTAAAAAAAATGTTTTACTATTTAACTTAATCATATATTCTTGACCCGTGCCATATATGTTTCCAGGACATCACCTATACTGAGGGAAGACAACAGTTTAGCAGGTCAATGCCTGAAAATAAGAGCCAAGACTGTGCCTGAATGACATTGCCATGGATACTGTGCCAAACATAAATGTTGTCGCCTGTTAGTGTAACTAACACTGTTTCTGCCAAATAGCTTATTTCTTTAAGATGCACCTACGAGAAACGGAGGTGGAAATGAGTTAGTTGGAATAAGGCCAGCAGTCGGTATGTGACCTTGTTCTGATCCACACAGATAACGCTGTCATTTACTGTGCTGGGTAGAGAAGGAGCATTACTGCATGTCCCCAGCTTGGTTTGACAACTTCATCCGTCATAGCCGGCGTAGTAAGAAATCTGCAGGATAAACAGAGTTTGAAGGTAATATGCAGAGTGTGAAAGTCAATGCATTCTCCTCAATATGGCAAAACAGCTTTAATGCTCACCTGGGGCAATACACAGGCAAAGAAACAGATAACTGATGCATTTAATGACAGAAGACGTTTGGTTTGGTCTGTGTTGGCACAGGAAACAGGCAGGCAGCCCGGGTGAACATCTAGTTTCCTTGGAGCAGTTACAGAGGTTTAAAGCCTAGAAAAATATTACTGAAATGTGTTATATACAAGATGATAGCCTGGAGGTGTCTGTTTATAAGTAGACCTTAGGGAGACAAACAGTGAGACAAATTCATTTATCTACACCTGCCTGCCTTTTTTACACACAGAATCAGTTCTAATGAGTGTTTGGGATGATGTCCAGCCCATCCTCTGGTGTACGTGGACGAACATCTCGGAACATCTAAGGTTCTGTTTGCATGTTTGAAATGGACCTTTGTGTTCTTTGGGTCAACGGTATTTATAGTCTCCAAACTGTCCCATAAACACTACATTGATTTATTCTCCTTTAGGGCCGATAGTGGTGTCGAATGCAAAAGTTAGACCTGCAATCGAAGGGTTGACAGTTTAAGCCCCGACTCCGGCTTCCAATGCTGTTGTGTCCTTGAGCATTGCCAACGGATGGTGATCGGAGGGCCCTGTGTGCGGCAGCCTCATTTCTGTCAGTGAGCCCCAGAGCAGCTGTGGCTATGATGTGAATTACTGAATGTCGTATAAAGTGCTTTGGTCAAGCCTCTTGACTGGAAAAAGTCCTATATAAGTATAGGCTATTTACCAATTTCTTGACAATTCATGAACACTGAAGCAAGTAATTTGGTGACCTCATGGATGGGTCACTTTGTAGAGTAATGTTGGTTGACCTTCCAATCCTTTGATGGACCAGTGAGGCTTTGGTTTACATTTATCATTTAAAACATTTAACTCTGACAAACAAATACAGAGTAAAATGTCAGGAGAAATAAGAATTTGTTCACTACGCAGTCTATCAAAAGTGAGTGTGGAACAGTTTTGTAGGGGAACAAACCAATGACCTTTGTTCCTCTGGGTGTTACTGATAATGTGACTCCTACTGAACCTGGTACACAGGAAGTAAATTTAGAACATTAAGTGTTGATGGTGTGAATAAAAACTTCTCCCACCAAGTTTCCTCAGTTTTTAATGATCTGGTCTGCATTTAAGGAAATATCTGCTTTGTCCACCAAGTCAGCACAAGTCAGGGATTTCCATTCTTATCCCTCTGAATTACCTCTGTTTGAAACTTGAAAACCCTCCATTTGCAGTTTCAAATGTAGTCTAGGACATTTCCACCATGGCATTGCTACACCTACCACACATGTCCCTCTGCAGAGCCATCTGTGCTGAATCACTTCTACAAATCCAATGTCAAGTTCACATGTACGTGATGTCAAACAGCTTCTTCAGGTACTCCCTTCATGGTGCATACATCAGTCCCCAACCGCTGATGTATTCAGCTCCCTCTATAGTCCGGTTTATGTAGTGTCTGTCTACATGGTAATTCTAGATTTTCACTTTCAAGGCGTCTATCATGGCCGACAAAATACAAATAAAAAGGACTGTTACTCTCAGCATCAATTTTCACCCTGACATTATCATCCCAGCACTCCACTGGTGCCTTCTAGTCTGTCATATCCCCGTCCTCTTTCTCTGTCTCTTTTCCTCCACTCCCTGAGTCATCCAACTAACACCTCTCCGTTTTTGTTTTCCTCCTGCCTTGACTGCTCACAATGCAGAAATTTATGGCAAGGATCAAGTAAAGGAAGATGAAGAAGGTGTTGTCTCCATATACCACCATATCAGCCACAGTTTAGATGTTTAGACTACACTCATAATCTCAGGGGTGCCACTTCCTCACAATATAATGTAGTTATGATGTCAACTAAGCATAATGGGAAAAATAGTGCTAAATTCATGTCAGTAACTGGAGAGCCAAAGATAAAGGCTTGACTTCCTCTTGAAAGGCATGTCAGTGGAGTAAGAAGTAGGGGTGTGTGTGGGAGAGCAGGTTTGAGGAGATGTCTGATTGAAGGTGAGTTTTGAAATATGAGAATTAGGGCAGGAAAGGAAAAAAAAGAGGCAGATAAAAAGAAAGCAGGGAAGACAGAAGAAAGAGAAGGCTGTTCTGGGTGCGGAGTAGACTGCAGGCGAGAGCTGTGATCCTCTCTCCTCTCCCACTCTTCATGACACACTTCATGAGTTGCCAAATTAGACGTAGAACTTATGAAAAAGCACTTGAACAGGCAATTATTTCCCCTTCTCGTGAAAATCCCCACGTTAGAGTCGGCTTATTAGGAGATGAATGTGCATGGCATTTAGCTTGTTGCCTGATACACAAATGAACGCAGGGAAAGCAAATATTCAAAGGAGGACGTTATTAATCTCTGGTGCACAACATCCGCTGACACACAGCTGCAAAGATTAAAGGCTCTTAGGCTACTGGAAGCTCCTCAACATCTGGAGAGGTATGATACCTTTATGTTCCACTCAGTTGATTTGTTGATAGTGTTTGAATGAACTGTAAGTTTCAAGCAACCAAATCCATTTCCAAGCTGTAAACTTTTCACCTATTTTTTCTGAGTGGAGATAATTTTACCTAATGACTTATGTTCACATTTTCTCATCAACTGCATTCCAGCTACTGTGCCTCTTAACTCTCAGGTGCTGTAGTTATTATTTCTATTCAAGCCTTATAGTCTTTACACCATTTAACAAGCTCTCAACATTTAACTTGCTGGAATAAAAAATGTTCTGGAGTTCTGTAAAATATTTTGTTACTTGGTCAAGTAAAATATCTGCAGTATGTCCAATATGAAACTTCAGAACGTTATTACACTATTGGTGATTAAGGTTTGAACCAGCTGTTTTTAGTTTGTTCGTTAAAGACGTCCATGAAGAGATTATTGGGAGGCTAGGTTTTTAAGTAACCTGTGTCATAAAATTTAGTCATTCAGTGCAACTCAGTCACAGTGCTAATGTTTATGGGGGTAGTAATGAGCATGCATACCCGCTGAGAGATTCAATCAAGCATTCAGTACGTTTCTCTTCCTGAAGAGATTTACATTGTATCCCAAATCATGCAGGGGTGATGAAACGGAGCTCTCACCATCCTGTGCCGTCTGTAACCTTTTCACTGCGCAGAGAGAACCTAGCAGTGGCCGCTAAAGTGGAAAAATCTGAACTTTTCTGTGAAATCATGTTGTGGCAACCAATCAGGGAATGGTTGTGGTTGTGACCTAGGTTGAAGGGGTGCAACTAAGACTAACCATTTTTCAGTCAAAATGGAACATAGAGGAAACAATGTTGAGTTTTGAGAGTTTTTAGGTGGCTTTTAAAAAAGCCATTTTAATTTATCCCTACAAGGAATGTTTGTCATCCCCCCTTACCTCCAACGCAGACACTGACCAGTCACCACAGCCTCTCCCTGAACTATGATACACTCTGCCTAGCGGATGACTCTGATGTACCGATCTGACCCTCTGGTTCTGACCCTTGCCCGGACTAATTTGCCCGGACTGGACTCTTCTCAGTCTTTTGCCTCCCTGGTTCTGACCTCTGCTCTTGCCCCCCAGCTCTGTGATTGGATTACGTTTCGGACCCCCTGCAGCCTTCTGGTCACCCGGTTGCGGCCCTTACTCTGGGCTTTCCTCCCTACCACCCTGAGGTCAGTCATTCTATTAAATCTGAAACCTTCAGACAATCAGTGCTGGAACTCACCTCTGTGTCTCTCTCCAGACTAACCGGTTCCCATGGCTGACTCCCACTGCCGTCTCTGTCCCATATTTCTTAAATAAACTGCTCTCTGTCGTCTGGCTCGAATCCTGGGTCCGTAAATAAATTTACACAGCCGCCCGTTACATTACTGTGTTTAGTTTATGGTAATCTTTTATTGAATCAAAGGAGAAAAAAGATCCCTGTGAAATAAAGATGCACACTTTCACACACCCAATGTCCTAGCATCTAGAGCCAGATACTTGGTCACATGTGGAGCCTTTCCGTTGACTTTCATTTCTACAGCATAACTGTGACCCTAACACTAAACTTAACTATTACAGTTTCATAGCTAACCCCAACCTAAACAGACTAGTCCTGAAAACGTCACGTTTGGTTCTTATGATACACCAGAAAAATACAAAAGCTCTGAAACCTTCAACTGCTTCAAATCCAGATTGTAAAATTACTTTGTTTAGAGTTACTTTGACTGAGATATCAAAACATTATTAGTTTAAGTTTTTATACCAACTTTCATTCATCTTATTATCTGTCACTTAATAAAGCAATAAGCCCTGAAAAGCCATTGGTTACACTGCATTTTACAACAGCGTGAAACGCTGCTCAGCCAATCACATTTAAGAAACGGAGACACCCGTTTTATAATTGTTTTTATTCACTTCTGCGCAATGTACATTTCCCTGTCTCCCTTCATATTGTCTAGAGCACTTTGAATTTTATTGCTACTGCAATCTGTTGTATAAACAAACTTGCCTTGCCTTACTGTGCATGCCTTTGTTTATTTTTGTCACATCCAATGTTAGGATTATAAAGTGTTTTATTCTTAACAGCATGTAATTTCTTTATAGGGGTATGAACACTTCTGCAAGACTCATAATATAGTATAAAACGAGAGGTATCTAAAGTATAAAGTTGTGAGTGGAGTCCTCTGTGGGTTCAATATCTCAGAGAGGACCATGATTTTCTTCTTGTCAACATATTAGAAAGATCCAAAACGTTTAGTAACAGTCTCTTTATACACATCACTCTTCAAACCCTGCTTATCTATTAGCTACCCTTTATGAACGGGGTTCAGTTCTGCAGCCTTGCGCTGCTGAAGAGTATGCTCTGAACCCCCAAACACACCCTCCAAGACTAAGCTGCATCCTTTCTCTCCTCACATGTCCTGCGTGAGCTGCCTCAGCTGTTAGATCACAGAGCTGCACTGAATAACATGACATATAAAGCCTTTAAGCCCATTTATATGTTGGCTGGGTGTCGAGGGGGTGGGGGTGTGTTCGTTCATTTGGGAGGTGTGCGCACTTTTTCATTTTTTCTTACCTCATACAAACACGTGGTGTGGTTGAGGGAGAAAGCGGTGTGCCGTCCTTGTCTGAGTCAGCGTGAGCATGCTGTGGTGCCAACTTTGAAGATCAGTCTTGTTTAGCATCTCTGAGGTGTGAGTGTGTGTGTTTGTGTGTGTGTTTGTAATGCTTGCCTTCAGTCTCAGTTTAATATTAAGCGTCCTGAGCCAGTGGAGCCAGCAGTGAGCATTAGCAGAACAGAATGATTTGACACAGCAGCAGTGGCAAATTGTGAGCGTGCACACATAAAACACTCAGTCAAGGTGCGCGGCCGGATATATGCATTTCCATACGGATGAATGTGTTTATTATAGAGTTCAAGGCTGCATTTTTGTCTGTCAGAACGTGCACGCTGGGTGGAAGCAGCAGCAGTTCGTCAGCTGGCCCAATAAAAACAGCATTATGAGTGCAATGGTGTTTGGCCAAAGAAGAAGGTTTGCAGATGAAAGGCAGTGGCCGGACTGCTGGAGGAAACAGAATCCAATTTGATGCATTACTCAACATGTCAAAACACATTTTTCCCATTTATCTGCGTAGGTTTGGGTGGGTTGCGGTGGCGGGTGCAACTGGAAAGAACAGTGTAAAAACACCCTTTACTAGTGAAGGGGGGAGGGGGCTGGATCTTGAACTGGGTCATAGAACAAAACAGCTTCTCTCCATGTTTATAGAGTGTGCAGACTGGTCCAGTTTGTTTAAATAAGACAATTTTAGACATGGTTTCATTCACATGTTGGTATTTATATGGTTTACTTCTGCAGGTATCATTAGTGAGCTTACAATGGCTGCGGAGCCTCGTCACTGATAACAGCATTAATTTACAACCCGTAGCAGCAATAGCGCCGTCTGTGTACTCGCTAAAACTGCAGCTGGACAACTCGGAGCACCAATTTATGGTCTTTGTTTGGCATCACTCTGCAGCTCCAGACTCTGTCCGATGGGAATGCCTGATCATCAGAGCACATCAGAGAAAAATTACACATTTTTTTTCATGTGACAAGGTACACTGCAGAAGCAGGATTCAAAACTCCCAGGTGAAAGTCATGCGTGCTGACCAGTCAGTCAAAGTGATAACGGCCTGACCCGGTAGCCAAGACGCATCATCATTCATAGTGACAGGACAACATAGTTTCACATTTATGAACAGATTTTACTGAAAATGCCAGCAGTTTATATCTTTGTTTTCAGCAGATAGTTTTCTTTATATGAGATTTTAATACAAAACATTTTAGTTTTACAGTATTTTGTATCATTCTCATTAAAACTTGTACAGTACTACAACTCAGTCAGTAGAAGTAAATGTCAGTATCCAACAGTAGCTATTTTCAGTTCAATGCTAACATCATATTGAACACTGCGCTTCCTTAGCTGGAGCAAGGCAGATGATGATGCATCTTCATCATCGTCACTGTTGCTGCTGCAATAACCAAATTTTTCAAACATCTTCCCCTGTTTCTGGCTCCAGAATTTAGATTGCTAACAACTGCTAACGGTGCCAAATGCAGGAGTTAGCCATGGATGTGATACAGTTTAAAGTTGTGCAGTTTCAGGCTTGAGAATATTTTAGTGCTCAACCAGATGCTTCCTCAGGTTAGTAGTATTAGCCTCGCTGGCCTTGCACTTGGTGTCACACATAGTGCAACAAACAGAATCTGCATTGAATTATGAAAAGCCTTTCTATTTGCGGCTTATGAAATCATTATGCTGTAATGTGTGCAGTGCTGTGCTCAACCTGCAATGGAAAACCACTCATTCTTAAACTCTTGGGCCTGATCTTCTGAAGGTTAGCATGTATTAACATTTATGCTGCAGTCTCAAAATGACCATTGGTGTTAAATGCACGTACAATTTAACACCTGTTAGATAGATGGATGGATGGATGGATGGATGGATGGATGGATGGATGGATGGATGGATGGATGGATTGATGGATTGATTGATTGATTGATTGATTGATTGATTGACTGTATTTATCCCAAGCTGGGAAATTGCTGTTGTTTGGAACCT
>JAUZNJ010023708.1:0-16906 GCA_034780135.1 Jordanella pulchra | reverse complement strand
TGCAGAGCACATGTTTTGGTAGGTTTTTCACAATTTCTTACATTTAGGGTTACGGTGCACTCTCCAGAAGGCTATATAGTCGAAATTTAACAAATTTAGGCTTAGTTATGAACGTCGGAAACTTTAGGGTTAGGATAGACTAACATGGCAGGCTATATAAGATTCAATGAGAGAACCCTTCTCGTCAAATGTTGACGCTGAGGGGACATTGCCCAGGCGTCAGTATATGACGAGTCGGGAGTGAGAATGCGTTGAACCCTGCAGTAAGACATCAACATCAAAAGTTTAAAGTCACCAAGTCTGCGGGTGAGGTTAAACTATATGATTGTCTGAACATTGCCAGTATAACATAAAATACTGTGGTTGGACCAGACAACTATTGTAACATAATGCTGCGTCTTTAAGTACCTGCAGCATTGGTGTGTAATAAATTAAGAATTTTTTTTGAGATATTTCAAAACTTAAAAGATCTGTTTTCTGTGAACTAAATAACTGCAAGAATATAGTATAAAGGCAGACCTGCGTTGCGCTCTGGCTAGCTGTGCTCTGTAGCTAACAGGTTAACCTTTTTTAACTTGGTTAATTACCTAAAATAAGCTTAGTGAATGTGTCAATCAGGGAAAAATTGCTGCACAAACAGCAAAAAAATACTTCTTTCTATTAAATACTTCCCATATGTTTGCCAGAGATCTAGGTAGAAAAACATGCTTAAAATGATTAGATTATTTTAAATCAGAACTCTAACTACAGTTAACATTGGCGTTTCAGGCAGTAGGATCTTCTTAATAGGACTGATGTAACAAGACTGCAAATTAGGTTCTTCTTGACATGTGGAGGAGGAACATTTAGAGCTGAGGGCAGCACAAAAGCAACGATGAAGAGCTGGGCAGCAGTGATCTGTGGAGGTCAAGAGACAAACAGTGACAACAACAAATATGTTGTGTAACCAGTTTAGGTAAGGATGGATGCATACAATATCCCACATGTTCAATGGCATCCCTGAAAAAGATGTGTAAAACATTAAAATAAATGAGTCCTCTAGTGATGTAACATCATTATACACAGAATAAAACAGAAACACACTACCTTCAGATAAAGTATTTATTTCCTGCAAAATGTTTTATCACATATTGTCAGCCTTAGCAATTCATATTGCTTTTTGTTTTTATTTTAAGATGTAATCCATTCCCTTTTGTTTCCTCAGGGTACATGTGATGTCATAATAAAATGGGGCAGATATCAAAAAATTAAATTCCTGTAAAATAGCTCTTTGTTCATTAGCATACATAACCAAACCTTAGGTCATAATATGTCAACTTAAAGAAGTCAGGGGAACAGAATATTTCAGGGAAATGAATACCACTCAAGATGGGAGTCTACCCACTGTCATTAGGCCCAGGTTCAAACTCATACAAATGGAAAGCTCACAGATTATGGAAACACCTTGAATAATGCACAGGATTAACCTCCATAAAGTTACTTTTTACATAAAACCTCTAGGCTGGACTCAATGTTTTCTGGCCTAAAACAGACCAGACCAATTGAGGGAGGCGGTCTGTAACGCAATTCAATTCTATTTTAAATTCAGTTTATTTATATAGCGCCAAATCACAACACGTCATCTCAAGGCACTTCACAAAGACAGTTCATTCAAATCACACAGTCAGATTAGTTAATTATCTGTTCCACTTTTATCTACTCTGAATTAGTGAACAATGCCACAGAGGGCAACCGTTTAATTTATTCCCCTCACAACATTGTGTGAATGCAACAGAACTTTTCTGTAACCATAACGGTAGAGAACCAGTATCTACATTAGAGCTGTGCTACTGTTATGGCAGCTAGAAAAACTTCAAAATCTATTAAGATGTGAAGGTGTAGGATAAGGTGCCAGGTTTATCATGCTGCCATGTTATGAAAGTGGTAGTTGGGATAAACCTCAATATTCAACAACTAGAGTGAAGAACAGCATCTTGGAGTCACCAAATATCTCAAACAATCTAACTGTACCATCTACATGCTAGCTAGCTTTTTGGGAGGCATTTTAGGAGATCGTTTCTTCAGGTCTCACCAACCCTGCTGGCACTCTCTAGGAAAGAAAGAGGAGGATGAATATGTGGAAAACCATCTTACATCCCCCTGTTAGGGGACCTTTGATAGGTCCTGTTCCGGTGCTATGAACCTTGTTTGACTGCATGGCATCACCGTCTTGCTTTTCAAATAGAAAACCAGTGAAGCAAACTGGTATTAGGTCATTATTGGGTCTTCTAGCAAGTAATGACCCAAAAAATATAAGGTTACATTAACCAAAAGTGGTTCATTAAACAGAAAATGATCTGTTTCTGAAGTCACTTTATTCCGAGGATCTAACCAACGGAATCAGATGAAAGGAGGAGAACATACAACAGAAAGCAGGACAGGATTTTCAAAGGTCCTACTATCTGTATGTCTGTGAAATATCACAGAGAAATGATTAACAACTGTGGGAGGTTACTTGTAAATCTAGACAATAACAGTGAATACCTAAACAAAACAGAGTTGAACGGGGTTGTGCATTCTGGCAAAAAGGGACATTGAGCTCTCTTTCACCTCTTTCTGCATTTGTCTAACTTAATGCTTATTACTCATTATCTTAGTTTTATAACACCTTACTCCACTACATATTTAGTGTCTCAATCCTTTAGCATGTTGACATACCTGTGCTTTGTACCTGTTTCTCTGTTTCAGTCTGACTGTGCACCAGGTTTACTTTCCACTCCCAACTGACATTTCAATCTCCATTATTTCTAATCTTCCTTTTCCTCTATGCTTTCTCCACATCTCTCCCTCCCTCCTTCTGTGCAGGTGGAGAGAGAGATAGCTATTCTTAAACTAATAGAGCACCCCCATGTTCTGAAGCTCTATGATGTCTATGAAAATAACAAATACCTGTAAGTATCTTTGTGTCTTGATCTTTACTGCTCTCTAAAAATAAGAGTGAGCTTTGTTGCAGCTGCATTTCTATCTAAAACTGAGAGAAATAACCACTGAATAAGGTAGAATTCAAATCATTCGATGTTTATATTTTTCTATCTGTTTCATAGATATTTAGTGTTGGAGCATGTTTCTGGTGGAGAGTTGTTCGACTACTTGGTGAAAAAAGGAAGGCTGACTCCCAAGGAGGCGCGCAAATTCTTCAGACAAATCATCTCTGCCCTCGATTTCTGCCATAATCATTCCATATGGTGTGTAAAATGCTAAGAACACAATCTGTAAATGTTTTTTTACTTCTGTGTCCCTTACTATTGAACTCAATTTAAAGTAACCTCAAACTAGAAAAGCACTTGGAGAGCAGAGACCTACACCAGGCAGCAAATATTACCTCATGATGTGTTTTACACCTATAGCTAAAACTTAAACATGATCTGGATCATTATCATACTTAAATAATTGTTCTTTTGCACAAGTTTCATCTCTGGTAAACATTTCCCTGAAGGTTGTTAATAACTTTTTCTAATAATCTTTCTAACAAAGCAACAAATATGCTTCTGCATGGCTGCCCTGATAGAGGCACGGCGTGAGCCTGCAGCCTCTGGTGTCTGTCCTGCTCTCACCTTCTTTATTTGCTCTGAACTCTGCTTTCCTCTTCCTTTAGTAGATCAACATTTTGAGCAATTCATGGCTCCCTTTTCTTGTGTTTTTGTATTTTTGTAATAATTATTATAGTTTTGGACTTGTGGATGCTGTCAATAGCCACTGCTGCCACCCTCTGGTTTAGGGGGGAACTGCTTGTTCCACAAATAGCCCTATGCTACATATCTTTTTTTTCACATACATTTTAAATCAATAGATAATTATTATTATTTTCTGTTTTTGTTTTAGTCACAGAGACCTAAAGCCAGAGAATCTTCTCCTGGATGAGAAGAACAACATAAGGATAGCAGACTTTGGTATGGCCTCACTACAAGTTGGAGACAGTCTGCTGGAGACCAGCTGTGGGTGAGTTGATTGCTTTTTATTTATAAGGGGAAAAAGGTTCTGAATTCTGGTTGCAGCAGGATTCAGAACCCTGGTTTAAAAACCTCTGGCTTGACTCTGAAATGATCAGATGAAAGGACTCTCTCACTTGATTAGGAAATATTTGTAAAATCATCAACCCAAACTTTATACGGTTTTCATAAAAAAAATGTGATTCACGTGATGACACAGTCAAAGTCGAGACCTGAATAGTGACGTTTACATACACTCTTCTACACAAACTATCTGAGTTTGTGTTTTTAAGACTTGCGGATGTAAGTGTTGGAGAAGCTGGTAAAACACGCTGCCCTGTTTAAAACGTTTACAGTAAAAACAATCTTCTCCTTCTTCTTTACAACTTGGTTCTACTTTCTAGACATCTAACACACAATATCCCTTTAAAATCATTCAATATTTTACTTGTAATGTGACAAAATGAAAAACAAATCAAGGTGTGTAGCTACTCCTGTAAGGCAAACAATGTTTTCCCTTGAAAATTTTCTTGTTTGTTTCTAAAGTCAAGGTCTGCAGTTGTCTTTTAACTGGAGACCCATTAGTTTTTAGTGTTGCACATTGGTGACTTATTTAACTTATAATTATTTTTATTACTTGATTTACATCCATACAGTTTTTCTTACCAGTGCTTGTGTTTTCTCAATAACTCTCACCACTCTCAAAAGTTTAAAATCATCCATGAATCAGATAATAATTTACTAGGGATTTATCTTGACCTCGGCTCACCTTATTTGGTTGTTTTATTTAATATAGAAGCAACTGTTGTTCTTTTTTATTATTTGTTAACACTTTCCTGTTTCTTCCTCACAGATCTCCTCATTATGCTTGCCCAGAGGTCATCAGGGTGAGTTGTTTAGCTCTGAGTGTTTACTTCCTGAATGTGTGTTCGATGACTAATGCTTCCCGACTGTATCTCTGTGTTCAAGGGAGAGAGGTATGATGGTCGCAGGGCTGATGTTTGGAGCTGTGGGGTCATTCTCTTTGCTCTGCTTGTGGTAAGGACCTGTTTGTTTAAACATTATGCATTTTTGTGTTAATGTTTTGCCTAATTTTGGTAAAAAATTGTTTTCAAACTGTTTTTTGTTAGACTTCTTGTAACAAATCTAAAAGCTGTGAATTGAGTTTATTTATTGGCAATCTGTTCACGATCTGGCTGACTGAGTTCAGTTTTTATTTTGTTGTGTTGATGTTAAATATTAATGCCCCTGTTGTTCCCCATGATCACACCCCCACACACAGGTTTTTTTACATTCAGTTCACTAGACTCACCTTGTTTTTATGCCACTAATTCCCAGTGGTGTAAAGTAATTAAGTACATTTACTTCATTAGTGCACTTAAGTACTTTTATAATGTCTCTTTATCTGAGTATTTTTTGAAGGGGTACTTATAACTTTCACTCCATTACATTTCTAGGAAGCTACCATTTACTTGTTCCTTTTGGCTCAGCACTACACTGTTTTTCTTGAAATCCAATAGCCACGCCATTTTTCTCACAAAGTTCAAAGTTCATCCATAACAACTACTCTTGCTGGATGCTTCAGTGATTTCTCTTATTCAACACACCTGGTGGGTCTTTAGCAGCCACATGCAGAACTTTGACATGATGAGGAGGTAGAAAGTACCTCCAGGGAGAAGAACTAAAACATACAAGATTTCAGCCCTTGAGGACTGACTTTGGACACCACTGTTGTAGACATTTGCAGATATTCCAATAATGTGAAAAACTCAGGGCAGATATTATTAGTAGTTTATAATTTGTATTAAGGCTGAGTTGTTGCCATGTGGTCCAGTTGTTCAGTAGGATGATTCTCAAAGCAGAGATTCAGTTTCTTTGTGGTCATAGATTCAACCTTAAACCTCTATTCCATAGTGACCATATGAGGAGAATCAAGACTCCTGTTTTCTTTTTGGTTTGTTTTTGAATTAAAAAATAATAATCAAAATATCTCTCCTCATTTTTGGAGGTATTTGCATGCTGAAGTCATTTACAGGTGATGTGGAATTGGTAACAGAGTGGTTCAATAGCTTTGAAAATTATACAGAAATAAACTGACATTAGAACATGTACTTTGTACATTTGAATACATAAGTATTTTCAAAAGTGAGTACCTTTGTACTTCAATTGGAATAGATGTTTGACTGAGTAACTTTTACTTGTAGTTAAGTAAGTTGTGCTATAGCTGAGAACTTCGTCCACCACTGCTAATCACTTTCCTCACTTAAAAGCCGCCAGTTTTTCCTCATTCTTTGTCAGATCCTGCTTTTAATGTGCCTGTTATGTTTTTTTAAACCTGCTCCTCTTATACATTGCTTCATGTTTCCTGACTTTCCAAGTTAGTTTTTCCTATACACATGCATGTTCTCAACATATTAGCTAGATTACTGTATTTGAACAAGCGTAACGATAAAAAGTAGAATTGCAGTCGTTTTCAAAGGTGCCTGCAAGCTCTTCTAATTAGATATATGATCAGTGAATGGAAAGGTAGCTTGCAATCAGCTTTTCCACTTAATCAAGGATTGATTCAGTGCCGCACTGCAGAGGTTAGGGGGCTACAAGGCTACAGAGGGAACTTTAACAGTCAGGGAAACCAAAGTGATTGATATTATGCAGAGGAAAGGCATGTTTCATAACATACAGGGTTATTTAGAAATGCTTTACAGAAGCAAGTCTGTAGATTAAAATACAAATTCCAAAATAAGTCAAGAAACTCTGAAAATTAAATTACATTGAATGTATGTTTTAGTTCTTTCAGAGATTAACTGTAAAGTGTAAAATGTAATTAAATAATATAAATATGTGTAAAAAGGATAAAAATAGCTTTTGATATTTTATAGGAAAGCAACTGTGAATGAAATATGATTTCAGTCAGATGCCGCTTAGATTTCTTTTGTGTGTTAAAGGTTGGTAATGGTTTATACGGTATCCCATTTATAAGCAGGGTAGCAGTTTGACTAAGGGAGAGCGGTGATATGTTTCAATTTTCTGATGTTGCTGAAGGGTTTTGATTGAACCGCAGCTGCCTCATTGATTTCATCTTAGTTCAGTCTGATTTCGTTTATTTAGATAATGTTGATTTAAATACAGTCATCATCTTAGAGCACCTTAAAAGACAACAAGATCCCATTCATGCATATAATGTTATAAATAAATGAGGAATCAATGATATTGTACTTTCCACAATGTTTTCCTTTATACCCTAACTGAACCTGCAGTGTCAGTTTGGGAGCGAACTGTAATGTGGTGCTATAGCTAACCCTACATTTTAGAGCAGCTGAAAGGACACATGAGGTCAATTAAAAAATACAGAGAGACTATCAAATTACCAATAGATCCTAGTAATAAAAGAATGCAGTCAAAATTAGTTTACCAACTGGTCAACTTCCACAGCTAGCAATTGGTTAAGTGACTTAGGCTTGTAAAACTGTCATAACAAAAAAGTTGCATTTCCTTTTTGTGTACCTTTATTCTGCATAATTTGATTTGTTGATTTTGAGAAGAGTTGTGGGCTGATTTTAGAATATTTATATATATGTTTCAGTGTAGAGTACATGGTTTGGTGTGGAAATCTAATATTTTTGTTAATATCTAAATTAACCTTTTTTGTAGCCAGGTTATTAACAATTTAATTGAAATTAATATAATTTAATTTATTTGTGTAAAACCAGAAAGAACAGTGGAGAGAAAATGCCTACGCCTACAGGAATCCTACCTAATCTGAAAAAACATTGTACAAAATCATCAGTTTGTGAGAAATTAAACAGTTGCTCTCTGTGGTTTGTTCAGTAATACAGAGTAGATAAAAGTGGAACAGACTCATTGAAAATTATTGCTGCATTATCTGAGAAAAATCTATTAAAGTTAAACTTTCTTTTGGAAGGAGTTGACTTTTTTATGCTAACATATGGCTCTTGTTGTAGCCAGGTTTCTGTAAGACAACCTAAGTTAGTTTGTTTATCACAGATCAAGTCATTAACTAACATTTTTTTTAATTGGTATCTTATGTTAAATAAATCATATTTAATGGTTTGGACCTTTTTTCCTAAATGGAGTTATTTTAATTGTAATTTGATTATCATGATGTACTATTTTAGGATTTTTTTCATTTTGGCTGTGAGCAAGACTCCATCTTGATGCGGTAATGGGTAAATGACGGTAGAGACCTGCCTTTTTTAGTTTGACCTTGCTTTTATTATGGACATACTGTATTTACTAAGAAATACATATTAATTCATGTTTCTTTAGCACTACATAAAGAAATATTGTATTGTGTAGTCTGCACTATGGGAATATCAAGTTAATAAAAGTGGCCCAGATTGCAGCCCTGAGGAACATCAAATCTAAACTTTATTTGATCAGTTTTACAATTTCTAAATGATACAACATCCTGATGCATGATTCCACCAAATGATCATTAGCACATTTGAACAGATTAAGAAAAGAGTGTCAGTCAGTGTCTCATTTAGGGTTTTGCAAACACATTTGTTTGGTTTTACCACTAGCACATTTGTGATAATCTGATTATAAAACATGGATATGACTGCCATCTATGACCAGAGATCTGTGCTAAAATAAATCTGTTTCAGGACACCTAAACTTCCAACATGTTCAATGCAAAGACAGTCAGCAAACATCTGCTAACGGATGAAATAATCATTTTTGTTTCATCTCAGGGTGCCTTGCCTTTTGACCACGACAACCTCCGGCAGCTTCTTGAGAAAGTGAAGAGTGGAGTTTTCCATATGCCCCACTTTATACCACCTGACTGTCAAGCTTTACTTAAAGGAATGATAGAAGTCAACCCGGACAAAAGGCTCACGGTAAGAAGTCCAAACTCACACAGGCAGATGCAAACCTGAACAACTGAAGCACTGAGTCTGGAAATAACTTCTTTTTGGTTAATCATTTTCATTAAAAAGTAAAAATTAATAGGTCCAGGTATGCAATAATATAATTTCCAACATAAATCAGTCTTGCTATGTTATTAACATAAAGTTAGCACAGGCACACAGTGGAGAGAGCTATGTATGAATTAAGTGTGGGTAGAGATCAATTATAGTGCAACGGTTTTAAAGAAAAAATGACCATTGCATTAAAAATTATAACTTTCCGCTTTAGTGGGTTCATTTGTGGTTAAAATGACAAGACATTGTCCCGAACCTTCAGAATCTATTTGATCTAAACTGAGTTAAATTTAGAATACAAGTAATGGATAACTAGGACTAAAATTAAAAGCATTTTCTAATAAGGGTCAAGTTTATGAATTTGTACTCCACAGTAAGAAAGAACAAGAACAGAGAGAAAATGCAGCCCCAGGCATTGCTTTAAGATGGGATGTAAATGAAGTCTGGCATAAGACCTTACCAAGAGAGGAAGAAGAACAGACAACACAGTCCACAGATAGAACAGAGCGCAGGGACTTCGGGTGCTGCTAAAGGGCAGAAACAGAGTCTTTCCTGACAGGACTGGCCTTTGGTTTAATGTCAGTTAACTGAGCAATCTTTGTGGTTTAGGACAAGATGTTCTAAAGCCTTTTGTAGGAGACACCAATGGTGATTTTTAACAGAAAACAATTGGTAAAATAAGGGACTTCCTTATGTTGACCCTCAATAAATCAGTTTATAATTTTTTGGTTGATCTTGCTCATAATGCCAGCTGGTCTTCTGTCTTGGCAGTTAGTTTTCATCTTCCTCTGGACAACACCTCCAATAGATACTCTGTGGATTTTAGGTCTGACCAGTTTCCTGTCCAATCAGTATTACCGCAGTCATCAGAGTTGTTATATATTCTTTTGGAGTAGGCTGGTACCTGTCTGACTAGAAAAAGAAAGCATTAAGTAGTCTAAAATGTACTGATACTGATAGTGCCGACATTGGACTTGATAAAACACTGTGGAAAATGTCCTTTTATCTGAAGGGTCTGACACTTGTGAGACTCTCTCTGCTGATGGATAGGCTAACCTGAGGAAAGGGACAGTTTGACCCCATGTAATGGATATGTCTGTTTGTTGTTTATGTCTTGAATGAAGCTGCAGTTGACAGATGGGGGAATCTAAGTATAACTTAAAGACAGGTTTTCTTTCTTTACAATCCTCTAAAGCCTGTGGCTTCTAGATGCATCTTTATGGCACACTTTTTCCTTACACTCAACTTTTTATTAATTCACCTTAATTCAACACACTATGAACTATCAACCTTCCGTGGTCTATGGTGAGTGTTAACTGTCCCATAAATTTGTTAATCATA
The DNA here is from genome assembly GCA_034780135.1 of Jordanella pulchra. Lineage (NCBI taxonomy): Eukaryota > Metazoa > Chordata > Actinopteri > Cyprinodontiformes > Cyprinodontidae > Jordanella > Jordanella pulchra. The sequence continues at coordinate 6,651 of JAUZNJ010023708.1, read as the reverse complement.
GCTTAAATAAAAATGTCATTGATGGGTTTATTTTCTACATTAACGAGGGTGACATTTCTCCTATTTTCTCTTTAGCTTAAAAGGGACAATTTTTATTTTCTACAATAGGCAGGAAAAGAAAACACGAAGGCTGAACTGCCAAAATCCAAAGCAAAAAATTTTATTCATTTTAATTCAGTTTATTCATGTTGCTCCAATTCACAACACATCATCTTAAGGCACTTTACAAAGACGGTTCAGTCATATCATACAGTCAGATTGGTAAAAAAAAAGTTTTCTATCTAAGGAAAAACAGCTTATTGTATTGACTCATTAATTTTATTTGTTGTTGATGGCAGCAGTTCAGCTTAAGGTTCATTCCAGGATGGTGTCACAGCTAAACAGAACCAGGCCAGATGAAGCTACCACAAAGAGAGAAAGCAGAGAGAATATAAAGTTAGGTGTTGAACTAACAAATCATGCTGAATTGGAAAATATACATAGAACGCAGAGTGAGAAGTTGTCTTTGTACACCTGCAGACTGAGAGAAAAGTTCTCTGTTAGAAACATAAGGAACAGGAAGCCAATAAAAAGAACCTAAAGTAGGAGGATTGTGATCTCTCAGTCCTTTTAATTTTCATCTGAACTCTGGCTGCAGCACACATTTAAACTAAAGAATGAAATAACCACTTGGGTTCATTCATGCTTAAGGGGCAGAAGCAGTTTTAATCATGTGTTTCACAGGATCCTGTAAATTAAAAATAAAAGAAACAGAGAGAAAAACGTCTTGTTACACATGCAGCACAGATTTAATCAAAGCTGTGAGTTCGTCTGATGAACTGTTGATTAATGGAGCCTGAAACCAGGTCAGACTGTCTCTCTCCGCCTCTGTCTGTTTGCTCTGTATCTCTACAGAAGCCACATCGGATAGTCAGCAGTTCCCACTGTGAACGCAGTGAACCATTTATCAGTTAGGAAGTAGGGATCTTTGACGAACAAATGCATGCCTTTCTCCTGACCTAAAGACGAAGCAGACCTGCTGTTCTCTCTGTGTTTGCAAAGCAGCAGCTGCTCCATCACTCCAACCCCCAGATATGCTGTGCAGCACTGATGCAATGGTTTCCACTGTGTGTAGTTCTACTGCGGGGTGTCTAATGAAGGATGTGATGTAGGATGGCTGCAGGAAAACTTGCTAGGGTGGGAGGGTCATGCAAACAGGAGGAACAGGCAGTTAGCAGATAGCTGCTATGAAACAGGAATTTGCTGGATTATGTTTAATGTTATCTAAACCTGCACTGATCTACAGTGTAATTAAAGCAACTTCTAGAAGTTTTCTTTAGGGTTTTTATTAAAGTAAGTGTGAGTTTGTCTAAATTACCCTTGTTATCAAAAACATCATTGTCAAGTGTGAAAAAGTGCAACAAGTAAATCAAATGGCCTTTAGTCAGTAGTATTTGCATGAAAGCTCAGTTTTCAAGCTGTTCAGCACCAGTAAATCAGAATTATTAGCCCTCTAACATCAATTCATGTTTTTCTTACAGCTTGAAGCAATACAAAAACACACCTGGTATCTGTAAGTACATTGTCGTTGTTGTTCTGTTTCTCCTCCTTGTTCCAACACCGTTTGTGCTTTATTGATCCTTTAGAACAAAGAATGGTCTCATGACCTAAATTAGGTTTTAATACAAACATTTCTAAAAAAAAACAAAGAGCAAACTATTAATATAAAATAGCATCAACAAACAATGTATTTAGCTTGATCTGTTTCTAAGTGATGTTTTAATGTTTTTAAAAACTGAGATATGATTCATCATTACCATTTTTATTGTTTAGTCTAAGTTCTGTAGAGGATCTCAAGACACTGTACTTGTTTATCCATGACATCAAGAAGCGTCACGACCCCAACGTTGGGACTCAATGCTTGGGAACACTGCCTGTCCCGTTCAGGCGTTATTTTAAAGGTTCCAGGCTTCTCTGGTTAAACCTTTAAAAACTGATTAACAAAAAGTCTCTTAAACCAGCTTTGATTGATGCGTGTTACTGATGTCATGCAATGAAGAGAATGGCTTTGCTGAAAAAATGTAGTTAGGAGATGCTTTAAGCCAGAAAGTAAACCTCAACGCATAGTTTATCTTGTCAGTTCATTAGGATCATGATCCTCGTGGATTTCCAACTGCGGTTTGTAGTGACTGGAAGTGAATATAAGTGTTTTGTAAGGAGGTAAAACTGAATATAAAATCAAACATATTTCCCCATATGTAAGTGGAACTGCTGGCTTTAAATCTGGATTTTATAATCCAAGGTCACATGTGAACCCTGTTCACATTACCTGTTTGTCTTTGTTTTTTTTTCCACTTGAAAAAATTATTTAGAAATGAGTAAAAATGTCCTAAAATATGTGTATTTGCTTTTCATTTAAGCTAATTAATATGATGATCTGCTGATGAAATCAGTATTTTTGCCCTAAAAAATAAACAATTAAATATTACACATCTAAAATAAGTTAATTAAATTATTGTTTTTTAAATTTTCTTGTAGCAGCAAACTATCTTATCTGTCCAAGGATAAATACAATTATTTCAAGAAAAACTGACTTACATTTCATTTTTTCCAATGTTGTTGACAAATTCAAGCAACTGTTTTTAGTGTAAACATGCTGCCCTCTTCCTGCCAGGGGGGGTCGTAACGAGCCCTGCCCGGAGCAGCCTCCTCCTCGCCGAGTGTGTGTGAAGAGGATCCTGTCGCTGTCAGAGCTGGACCCAGATGTCCTGGAAAGCATGTACTCTCTAGGCTGCTTCAGAGACCGAGAGAAACTCACACAGGACCTTACAAGTGAGGAGTGAGTACAGGAAACCCTCTCAGCTCCTCCGTTCTGATTTACTGCACTGTCTTATCTAGGTTACACACCTGTAGGAGTTGGCCGGTTGAGTTCTATTTTGTGAACTCCTGATTCTCTATTTTCTCTCTAACTTAACAGAATCAAATGGTGTACAAAAAGTTTCTTCTTTCTCCTTTCCTCTCTCTACCCTCTAATGTTTCTTTTCTTAAATGTGGTTTTCAACTTCATTCTAAAAGCTGAAAATGTCTTTAAGAATTAAAACTTGCTCTTAAGAGCGTCCCAATGCAACTTTTTCTTATCTAATACCATACGATCCTGCAGCTTTGAGTACTGGGTGAGATCAGTATAAACCCATTATGCTATCAACATAAATCATGCATATTTTTATTACTTATTTTGCGGTGTGGAAAGCTAGAAAATGCTTAATTAAGTGATGTTAATAAAACAGACAACAATATTCAACACTAGAGGTGAGAACAAATGAACCATTTCTTTATTAATATTAGAGCTGGTAGCTACAAGTTTAACGTCGGCTCCAAAACTCAAAAGCCTGACTGATGTTCAGCCTCCTTTGAATTTTTTGTTTGTTTTTAGCTTCAATCGGAGAAATGTAGCACAGAGAAGAAGCTATTTTTCAGGCTCTATCAGAAGCTGCTCTGAGTCACGTGGCTTCAACCTACTAGGTGCAAAACTTTGTGCTTAATAAATGTGGGATAATGCATGAAACAGGATTAAAAAAGCATAAACACTTTCTGTCTGCAATAACAACACAGCCACCTCAACATGCCAAGTTAAACATGACAGACTGCAAAAACTAAGCCCATTGATTGGATCTAGAAATTCAGCAATATCCAGAACTTTTTTCCTCCTACATGGGTAAAGCCCAACTTATTGCTTCCTGTTTTACTCTGTTTGCAGGGAGAACCAGGAGAAAATGATCTACTACCTCCTTCTGGATAGAAAAGAGCGATACCCAAGCTATGAAGATGAGGACCTGCCCCCTAGAAACGAACTTGGTAAGAGAAGTTCTTCTTTAATTCGGTTGTGATCTGATTGGAGACACTCTTCCTCCTGGGATGAGGAGTATTCTTTAAAGGCTTTCCTCTGAGGACACTTTCTTTCTATAAGTGCTTTTAGCATCTATCTATGTTCTATATGTGATTCCTGAGCTGGTTTCTGACCAAAGTTTTCATGCTGGTTACATCATGACAAATGCATTCTTGTATTATACTGGCTTTAACTGACCTGCTAAGAGAGTTTATGTTTTATTAAGATCAGTGTAATAATATTATTATGATTTCTGTTACTAAAAAAATATGTTTAAAGCAAAGCAGTACGGTTTGTCTTCCGGTTTGGTTGAAGGTTCAAGCCCCTGTTGTGTCCTCGGGCAAGGCTTTTCATCTGCCTTCCTTGCTGTTGGTGGTCAGAGGGTCTATTGGTGCTAAATGTACAGCATCGGTACTTTCGTTATCCTGCCTCAGGATGTGGCTACAATGCAGCCATCAGTGGAAGACTGAATGTAAAAGTTCTCTAATCTGAATAAAATGCTATAGAAGGACAATTGTTTGTTCCAATATCAGAAACAAAAAACTAAAAATAGGGAAAACCCAGAGTGTGTATTAGAGAAGTAGCCATAAATCAGGGATTTCCTGTTAATCTAAAACACTGATTAATTAACCTCACCTTTTAAATGATCAGTTGTATCCGATAGCGACCAGTCTCTACTGAATGCAGGACTCTTCACTTCAGGTTCAAACTTTAAAAAGCATTTCACACTTTAGCATGTTTATAATATCAAAAAGGATAAAGCAACATTCATGTTACTTGTTCAGCTTCCTGTTATCTCATTCATGAGGTAGACAAAACAACCCAAGGTGGGTTTGTTTTGGGGATTTTTTTTTTCTTATAAAAAAACACTTCTTTTATAGAAGGCTCTTTTTTTATACCTCAAAAAAACCTTGGAAGTAAAAAAATAGTATGAAATTTGCGAAGGAGCAAAACAACCAGCTGAAGTCTCGCTCTCTGCTGTAAAAACCTGAGTTTCCAGATATCAGTTAAAGTCTTTTTTAAATAGATTTTTTTTCTCTACCTTTGAAGAGTCTGCATCTAAATTGTCCTGGAAATTGATAACAGAAAGGCTGTAATACACATGCTTTACCAGTAGGTGGAAACAATGACAGCTTTAACCTGAGCATGGCTTAAACAGCACTGGGCTAAAGAGTCACCTAAACCCATAGCTTGTGTTTTCTTTGCATTATGTCATTCAGTGATACTTCTCTTCATCTCATTTAACTATGTTGCAAATATTTATCTTCTGATATCTCTTTGCACCTTCAGCATTTTGTCTGAATTATTTTCCAAAAATCCCAGTCTTACTAAAAGAGTAACTCTGAGTCCTGTTTCATTCGTACCAACTTCCATAACAAGGAGTTTTTTTGCATAAAGTCCGATTTCTGCCAAAGGTGCCCTAGTTTATGTTGGACGGACATGTTTGCTGATGCACTTGGCTTCATTCAATGATAAATAAAAGACACAGGTCCTTGAGATTCCATCTTTACTTTAATTTGATATACTGGAACAGAAAATTCAAATTCCATTTCTGTGTTGTTGGTATTGTTGTCCAAGACCCACCCAGGAAGCGTGTGGATTCCCCCATGCTGACGCGTCACGGTCGTTGTCGTCCAGAGAGAAAGAGCTTGGAGGTCCTTAGTGTCACAGAACAAGGGTCTCCTACCCCGCCTCGCAGGGCTCTGGACACCAATGCTCACAGCCAGAGGTATCAACTGACTTCTCATCATCTCAATGGCAACAAAACCTCAGCTATTAACCAGACGTCTTACAGCCCACAGAACATGTTTTCATTGTTTCATCTAATGAGCTGCTTACCTGACTAACTGACAGACTTTATTCTTTCATTTTCCAAAGGTCTCGTTCAGTCAGCGGGGCGTCCACAGGTCTGTCCTCTAGTCCTCTCAGCAGTCCCAGGGTAAGAACTTCACATTACTCCGCTCTCCTGATCAATGTTAAAATGTACTTAATATTTTTCTAGAGCATCACAGTTTCTAACTGAAGGATGAACCTCAGAGGTGTCAAACTGATTCCAGAAAGGATTTCCAGGACCAGACTCCAGGTCACCTCATCAAGCCAGTCAAGTCTTAACAGGATGACTTGATAAGATTGAGTCTGGTGTACTGATGGTTGGAGAGAAAACCTGGAATCAGTGTGGCACCCCTGATCTATCGCTTCCCGTTTTTGTGAATTTGTTGCACCCTGAAAATCCATGATACATTAACATAAACACAATGGGACGTCACCTTATCGAACATTAGTGCCATTTTATTTTGAAAATAAAAACTAAAAGAAGTGATCTACTACTGAAGTGAAACTGAATAATTTCATACAGTGGTAATCTACATGTTACACTATATTTGGGAAATATATTGGATTAAACCAAAGTCATTATTTTTTTATTACCAATAATAGAGTTTACCAATATAGATTCATTTTTAAAGCACAATATGTAAAATTTACTCCCATTTTCTTACATGTTTTCTTCTGATTAAATCACAAAGATGAAGCTTTTTATAACATGCAGCACTACAAAATGAGTAATACAAGTACGTATGATTGGTGCTGATATCGTATCAGGTCAATATTGGTGCCGCTCAATACTGAAAGCAGCCATATCAGCGGAATTGAAAAATTTGTATCAGGACATTTCTGTGCAGAAACATGTTGTTTTAGTCAAATGTAAAGAAAGAAAGAAAGAAAGAAAGAAAGAAAGAAAGAAAGAAAGACAGAAAGAAAGAAAGAAAGACAGACAGACAGAAAGA
>JAUZNJ010023697.1:0-16907 GCA_034780135.1 Jordanella pulchra | reverse complement strand
TGTGTGTGTGGTGTGTGGGGTTGGGGGGTTGGGGGGGGTGGGGGGGTGTATTTGTTTGTGTGGTGATGTATGCAAAGGCTCTGTTTGAATCTCTTCTGGTGTGAACATTTATGTATAAAGTAAAACAAAACAGGGGTGTTAACCCAGAGGACTGGAGACTCAATGTAAACTCCACTCAATGATGGGGTAGAGAAAGTCTCTCTGGATTTCTCTGTACTGCTTTTGAGCCAGACACTTGACAGTTTATTGATCTCACTCTTGTCTAATCAGTAGCCTTGTCACATTATAACAAAGGGGACCTGGTCAAAAAAAAAGCAATTTACTTCAGCTCAGTGAAGATTGCAGGGCAGGGCTTAGTACTTTTTTTCCCCTTTCATAGACAGCCCTGTGCAGGTAGCGTGGCTCGACTTAAAATCAAAACAGTTTCTTTTCGTTTTCAGTGCGCCAGGTTGAAACTTTAAACACCCAAAAACACCCTAACCGGTCGTCTAACTTAACCTCAGCCATGAACACTTTAAGAAGTTTAGTCAGAATGAATGTTATATGAGCCAATAAGAATAGCTGAAACGTTTAAGATTTTATGGTGCACAGTGAGATTTGAATGATGCTACAAAACAGAAAAATAGTAAAAAGCTAACCAGTAATCATACTAAACCGCAATACAAAAAGAGAACAACTGCTGGTTACGCTATATCAAATTATCCCCATAGCTCTTTTTGTGCAACTTTTAAAGAGGGGCTTCTTTCTTGGTGATTAAACATACTTATCATGTCAAGTGTCTCATCACTTAATGAGGAGGTGTTGGTGAAAGAGTGTTGTTCTCAGTTACAATATACAGCGGGTAAAATACGCCACCATTTTTCTCAGTAAACATATTTCTGGAGGTGCTATTGACATGACATTTTCACCAGATGTTGGTAACAATGCATGCAAACCACACATACAAAGAAATCAAACCATAAATGTCAAGAAATAATTAAGTTATGTGTAATAATGTGGAATGTCACAGGGAAAAAGCATTAAACACATGAAGAAAGGGAGGTGCTAAAAGGCATGGAAAGCCAAGACACCAACCAAAATCTCTCAGTAATTAGAAAGCAATCCTTCTGCTTTTCAGTGCAAATTAATGTTAGCTGGTTCAGTCCCAAATAATGGCCTATAAAGTGGTGTCTCTAGTATTACACAAAAAAATGCTTGCAGAGAGTGCACGAGAGCCAGGGAGAGGCGGTGGTTGACCAGGGCCAGCTCTGCAGGCCAACAGCAATAGATTGGAGAAGGGCACCTGTAGATTGGAGTCAGATGCTGCCTGTGCATCCCTCTGAAGAGGGGAACCAATAATTAATGATTTGACATTCTTTTCGAGCTGTCTTCTTCAATGCCATCTTTTTGCTTGAATTAAGGCTTTCACTCATATGACCTGAACTGCTCTAGTTTCATGTATTTTATTGGACCATATTTTTTCTGCATTTATGTTTTCTTTTTTTTTTGTTGTTATTCATTGTCAGGATTTCTATTTAGCACTGCGTGTCTGGTGAGCCAAAGACAACTGTCCACATTGGTGGACAATAAAGATTTATTATTCTTATTCCATTTGTGAGTTAAGCTAAAATTACTTTTTTAAAAGCCACTCACAAAATTCTTAAGAGCATCCCTTACTTCATCCTGTCCTATGTGAACATTACTTTTTTTTATCTTTCATTTTAATTCAAAAAGTGTAGTCTCTGCTGTGCTCCTTCACCCTACCTAACAGCTACATTCAGTCCCTTAATTAATGGTCAATGCATCACCAAATTTCAGATTTTCTAAGTTGCATTCATCAAAGGGATTATGTCACCCTTGTGTCTCTGGAACCACCAACACCATGCCTGCGGTGTCGCTGGACACGTGTCTGTCACACACCAACTGTTTTGCACCTGCACATAGAGATAACATGAAACTGTTGCTCCATTCGTGCTCCAAATGTGCCTCATGTGATCACCCCTTTAGTTTAGAAAAGCTGCAAAAATAAATAAAAAATAAAAGCTTCAAACTAGTGCTTCAGACTCCTAGATGGCGACAATCAACAACTCACATGAGACCAGAACATAACTACTAATTAATATCTATGGACCAAAACCTTAGCAAAAATAAATGAAATGCCATCCAGAGGACATCTGAAGGGAAGAAGTTCTCCTCTGAATCTTTTTTAAACACTAGATATCTCAAAGCAGCATGCCTTTAAGGTCTGGACATATATGAGCTGATAATCATCTCCCCCTGGTGGTCTGGAGCACTTTTATTATGTGGAGCTAGTTTCTAGATTTTATTAACTTGCAGTTATTTTTGCTGCTTGGAGCATTTTTCCTTTGCATGTGTTATGTCTGCTTCCGTGTGAGCATCATGATGTATTTGCACCACGTTTTGTGTTTGCAGCAAGCCTCCCCTTTGTTGCTCTCTATTTTCTGTAATTGCAGCTTTTTTCCCCAGCAGCATTTTTTTCTTTGCATATGTTTTGCGTGTCAATCTCATTGTTGTTTGTTAGCTTCATTTTTGTGTTTGCTATTCTAAGTTTTGAGTTTTCTGTATTTACACACCATTTGCACCACTCGGCCACCATGTAAAATATATGCATAAATAAGTAATTGCATTTACACTCTGTTGACTTTGAGAGGAGTAAACCTGTCAGGAAATGGCTATTTTCTTTCTTTTGTATTGGATTTTTTTACTTGTATGCCTGTGGACAGTATAAATAAGAGTAATGACAAGTTGATGTTTAACTGAGTCAAAGTCTTCATACAATTTTCTGTTTCAAAAACAAAACTTGCTTAATAAATGATCTGATAATGAAATGCATACTTCAAAAGCAGTTGAAACATGCTGTAACCAGCAACCACCAACATTATGACAGACACACAGAAGACTTAATGGAAAGTGTAAGTTGGAGGGCATATGAAAATAAAAAAGAAACTATTATTTGCTAAATGTAACATGCAGAGGAAAACTAACACTGCACAATCCCATGAACACACAATCATCTTGGTAAAAAATAGTAAGGCAGCATTTTGATGTTAGTATACTTTTCTTTGGCAAGAACAGGAATGCTGATCCTAGGTGCTAGATATTTTCTTATATGAAAAACAAGAAGGCTACATCCTCTTCTTTTATTTCACACCTGAGCAATTATTTGTATTATTAAATAAATATGAACAAAAAATTAACTTGTAGCTCTAATATAAAATGTGAGAGAACAGTTTAGATATGAAAACTTTTACAAAGCCCTGTATTTACCTAATGCGAGTAGAAACTGGCTCTGCGGCTTAGACATTTAGAGTTATTAGGATTTATAAGTGATTTACTTTTGCATCCCTCAGGTCATCACTGGTAAGTCTTGTTTACAGGCATCAAAACATTCGAGTTGCAGTTTACAAAAGATTCCCAATGACACTCAGGGTGGTTGCTATGCAACCGAAGGATTCTCTGCGTTGCAGTGACCTGCCAGGTTGACCGAATCTTTCTAGCTCTGTAAGCAAAAAACAGAGGAACGGTGCTGACACCACACATTGAAAAGCCAAAACCCTTTTCAACAGAAATATATTTTTTCTCAGTGGCTCATGCATTTGTCTGTGCTTCCCAGTGTCAAATGCTTTCCTATTAATAAAGTTACAGAACACGCTATTCATCACAGCCTCCTCAGAGCCTAAAAAGAATGACCTTTACTGCCTTATTTTGAGTTTTCAGAATTAAAAGGGCTTTTGAATTTTGTGGCCTACCATCCACCTTCTCTGGAGTCTATCTTTATTCTTTTAGGAGATAGATCTTTTAAGACTTTAGGTTTAGAGAGCAAATGCTTAGGGATGACTACAAACCTGAAAAAGCAAGTGAGGTGAAATCTTCAAGATTAATAAAAAAAAGAAACTACATGGTCTAATGGTCACAGTTTTCTATGCATGTGCTGCTGGCACAAATGCAAACTGACAGAACAGAGAAGATGGGAGAAATGAAGACCTGAGGACCACTTTAGCTGCTGCAACAGCAGAGCTGAAAATAATAATGAAAGGAGAGCAAGGATTAAGTTTGAAAATGATCAAATAAAATGAAATTAAGTTGACATTCTAGAGTGCATATTGAAGAATAGACATAACATTGGTGGTGTGTAAAAAAATGTATGTAAAATACAAGTCCCACAAGAGTGGTACAAATTCATTTTAAGAAGGTTCAAAAAAGAATAATCAAAAAAAAAGATCGGGATGGGAAAAAAATCTGTTTGTTATATTAATGCTTCTGAATTAATTACAGGTCAAGACTTGAAAGCTTAGTAAAAAAAAACCTTTGCCTGAGCAGAATGTCCTTGGAACCCTGAACGTTTACTGTGCCAACAGCTCCTTGCTTTTAAACACTGTTTAAATCCACCAGCGGACACAATTTTGTAATATTGTTAATTAAAATAACCTACCCTAAGTGTACACATGGGGCTATCCTATTACAGAAATACAAAACATGAACTCCAAACCTAAAAGATAAGCCAAAGCTAAAAGCTTGGTTTTCTTTTGTATATTAAAAAGTCAAAGGTACACATACACTTATGTTCCATTTCTCTATTTCTCTTAGAAGATGTTTGAAAGCAGTTAGATGTAGTTTATGCAGTTAATTAAAATTAAATATGATCCTTGACTTTGTGCAATAGCTGAAAAGCTGCAATATGAATAGTTAAAGCAATTTATTCAGTGAAGAATAACTAAACTCCTTTGAAAGGTCACAATGTGTATTCAAAATATGGAAAATTGTTCATTTTACAAATTAGTGTCAGATTTTGACCAATTTCAAATGGAATCTAGATAAAATATTTATGTAAAACAGTCATTTAGTTAGTTAGTATCACAGAACGCGATTTTTCACAATTAAATAGTCATTATTGACTTTCTAACAGTAGCTACCTATAAATTACCTGTAGATAGTGTTCTTCTTTACTTATGCAACTGGGTAATATATCAGTTTTTGGGCACTCTGTTAAAACATGTCAAAAAAAAAGTCCAAGGCTTAAACCATACTAAGTAACTTTTCAACCTCCATAAAATATGTTATTAACTTTTGTGATGAAACATTAAATTACAACATGTTGAATTACACCTCTGTCACGGCCTGAGGGGGTCTGTATTGCACAAGGCAACTTTGAGGAGGGGGGCAGGAATACGGTACAAAACCAAAGTTAAACGTTTTTTTTGAGAGAGAGATTTTACTTTGAGGAGAATTATAGTACCATATATAACATGACAACAAATTAGCATAGACTATCATATAAGGCTAGCTAGACTAACTGCGGAGGATTGAAGGAGTATGGCGGACAAGAATGCTGAGAGGATACTGCTAACTAGGAAAAGAAGAGAAATACTTTGGAGAAGCCAGCCAGAGAGAATGAGCAGCGAGAGGCTACGGCTAGCCAAGGCTAGCCTGTAGAACTGCTTGAGGTAGAAGAATGACAGGAGGGGGCAGATTCTGCGGGCAGACAGTGCAGAAGAGCAGGGAGAGAAGGCGACTACTGGTTAGTATTTACGCTGGAGGTGTGATGGGGGAAACAGTCCTTCTAGGGCTAAATAAAAACAGCTCTTTAAAAGCCACCTACAACTCTCTTAAGAGTATTCCCACATTTGTCAACGTTAGTTTTTCTAGCTTTCATTTTGATTAAAAAAAGCTCATATGCACTGAATTTTTCTCTAAAGCGGTCGTCAGTTCATGATACTTTCTCATCTCCTGTAACTTAGATTCTTAATAACACAGTAATACAGCATGATACAGCAGTTGAAGATTATATGGATTGGATACTGTGATGAGTGAAAGGTAGATGATTTTTATGATCTGTTGACCAGTGGATGTGTCTGACCGATGGATGTCTAATTACAGTCATACTAACTGATGCAATTGAATCCTGATATCAAAGATGGATTTTGTGGATACCCAGAGCTACTGGCATCCAGCTCAACTGAGACACCAGTGGCAACTCCACACAAGGGAAAAACATTTACAAAAAACAAGAACAACAGAAAAAAACTTGTATGATTGAGAGCTACAAGAACGAGCACAAGAGTGTTGAAGTAATAATCTGTTATGTTGGCCACCCTAATGTCCATGTTCGTAATATCAGAAAAGCTTGCAAGGTAACATGCTAGCTGGTGTTGCCAATCTCTCTGTGGTTCTAATACAAACAATTCCAACAATGCAAAGTAGAGTGGAAAAGTCTGGTTTCGGGGTTTGTAAGTAAAGGAGCTACACAGCCGTATGCAAGCAACAGTGTGAGTTGAGGCAATGCACTTTTAAGGAAACTCTGAGAAGAAAATTGACGTTTTGAAGGTACAACACTTACTCAGTTTATCTCTCTAAATGACCAACCCAATGGCGGTGTTGATGAATACAGGTTTGTGTGCCCTTTCTCATCTGCCATGTTAAATTCACCCCTCTCTACATACACAGCACAACTCTACCTAAGCTTGATGAAATAGTTTGCATCACCTTTGGCTATACAGTCTGATGTAATGGCCACTGGCAGGACTACAAACATTTGAAATTGAAGGTCTGCCTAATGTCATTGCTTAGACTCATGGCCGACTGGATATTTATGATGAAATAATTGCAGCATACCCAGCAGTGTTATAGATCTCATCCAGTGGAGTATACCAATCAAATGAACAATAAAAAATAAATCTATTTTAACATTTATGCAGGTTTTAGGCTGCAATGAAATGCTATATCATTATTTTTCTATATGATGCTATTCAAAGCTTGCAAGGTATATATATAATTAGGAACCAGAAAGTAAAACATAAATAGGCCAAAGACGCTTCCTGCTAAGTCTTTGTTTCTTTGAGTGGTAAATAGAAGACATTTAATAATTCAACACCTCTATACAACCACATTTTTCTAAACATTTAACAGCCACATACTATTTTAGAACTGTTGTAAAACCAAAACATTTTCAATGGTCATGTAGAATTGGCATAAAAATACTTAATAATCCACAGCAGCTTACAACCTGCAAGGTTGGGGGTATGAAACTGAATTAAAAAATTGTCATTATAAAGCATAAAACATTATTCTTCACAATAAAACTGAAAAAAATACATTTTAATAAAAATAACAGTTGTTTAATTTACATATGACCTCATACAAAAAATTTATAAAAACTAATTTTATGTTTCTTGTTAAATGTCTTATCTCCTTTCGGTGAAACATAAATTGGAGCAACAGTGTAAAAATCTATATAATTATGTAAGTTTACAGTTAACATATAATGTCACTGCATTATACATGTTGAAGGAGCTTGTCCAATAGTTATTTTTGGATGGGAACAGAGCATTCTGGGGTGTACTGAAGATTGTAGTTCGCATGGTATCATTGTATTATGTGTATTATTTTTTAACAGGTTATTGCTAACATTATTCACATTTTGACCTTAAATGGATTGCCTAATTTACAGAAAGTCCCTCTTCTGTAGCGTTCTGTCTGGCAACAGATCTGAGGAAGCCTTTGACTGAAGATGCTTTGTTGATATCCAACAATCTTCTGAAGTGAATGCTTACTGTTGTTTGTAATGCTCTTTATTTTATGATTATCTTTTAAGTTTCCAGAATAGAGCCACCACCTGCTCCACCACCTCACTTTTCTTCCCTTTATGTTAATAGCATTCAGCTTGTTCCTGTTTCATCTGAAATCTACTGTGCAAAAAAATTTGTTTTGTTTTGTTAAAGATCTGAAGATTGTTTCCCCACAAAGCCGTTGACTAGCTTTCTGTACTCAGCTTCTCGCCCATCTCTGATGCACCCAACAACTGCAGGGTCGTCCAAGTAGTTTTGCAAATGACAGGATTCTCACTGGTGCTGGAAGTCACAGGTGTACAGAGTAAAAAGGAATGGTGAGAGTACTGTCTCCTGTGGTGCTCCTGTGCTGCTGACAAGCTGATTAGACAGCTGACCCTCCAATCTCACAAACTGTGGTTGGTTTGACAGGGATTCTTTGTTCCAGGTGATTGTCGACTGAAGAAGCCATACAACACGATCCTCACAGTGCTATCTACCTTGTCTGAATGACACTGAGTTTGCTAAAAGAATATGTTTGAACAAACATCAGTATTTTAAAAAATGATTTTTTGCTAAATTTCCTTAATTATTAACCACAAAGTTTTTTTTTTCTAAGTGATCATTTATACAAGTATGGAAGTTGATGAGTGTGTTTGCATCAAGTTTTTAAAGTTTTTAAAAATGAAAGAAATGGGGCGGTATTGGGGATGCAAAAGGTATAAACAAACAGAAGCCTGTATCCATTTTTGCCAAAAATCTAGCAATGCAGTGTGGCTGTTTCTCACCCTTTCAAGTCTTATATGTTCTTACTCTGTGGAATAGTAAAATAATAGCTTGCATGACTCAGTTGTTACAGACTGAATTAACAGATTTGGTTTCCCTATAAAAATCTCAATACTACTGACACATGCTAGCAACAACTGGATGGGGCTTTGATAGAATGAATGAGAATTCATTTTTCTTTCTCATACTGAGAGATCTTTAGATGACACCACTAATATATTGCCTTTTATTTCTACAGGTCTTTTTAATAATTTATTTATGTATTTACATGTGGTATCTTTTTAAATACAAGATTTTTGTTGACTTTTTGTTTCAGTAAGAAAAAAAATGCATCCTTTAATCCTGCTTGCACTGGTTGGATATATAAATAATACATTATTACCTTGTGTTTCACATGAGTTTAACTACATCTCCACCTTTCACTAAACAGAACTGTCTCTAAAGTAAATGGTGGCAATGTAGACATGAAGAAAGCTAGACCCAGAGAAAAAGATTAAACTGCAGAGGCCTCTTACTTCACATCAATGAAGAGAATTCTTGTTTCATATAGAAACCTGTTTTTCTGAAAAGTGCCATATTGAAATTCTTCCTGTTTTACAT
This sequence comes from Jordanella pulchra, assembly GCA_034780135.1. Taxonomy (NCBI): domain Eukaryota; kingdom Metazoa; phylum Chordata; class Actinopteri; order Cyprinodontiformes; family Cyprinodontidae; genus Jordanella; species Jordanella pulchra. The sequence continues at coordinate 7,977 of JAUZNJ010023697.1, read as the reverse complement.
ACAAATTTGACAAGTGGATCTGACTGGAAGATAGAAACATAATTATAAAATTGACATCCAGTCTTGAATGACAAAGAGGTGGATTAGAACAAATGAAGGCTCCCTGTCGATAATCCTATGAGAAAATGGGAGTCACTGGACCATGAACGGGTTTCCAAATCAAATGTAATGGAACAAGGGGCATGGGTTCAGCAGGGAGGCGACAAAGGCTCTAATGAGATGGGATTATTTTCCTTATCCTGAATCCAAGATCAAAGGCAGTGAGGTCAAGACCCTAATTAGATATAACATAAGACTATATAATGTATAGAGCTTATTGTCTTAGAGCTCTATCAACATAGATTTGATCAAAAATGTAGTCACATGCAGACATAACACACTCGGGATTCTTTTTCTGAAGTATTTTCATTCATCTTCTGTCTTCTGAGAAGAAAATGTGAATTTTATTTTCAAAGAATATTTATCATGTCCAAAAAGGGCTACCTTAGTTAAAGAATTGACAATCAAAATTAGAACAATTAATAGTAGTTTATATTCTGTAAACATTTAGGTGACCACATATGTGATCATTTTCAACAGTTTTTTAATAAAAAAAAAATTAAAAAAACATTTTCCCCAGTTTGCATTTTCTGTTGACTAACAGATGTGGATTTACTGAAACCTTTGTGTGCTTTAATCTGTAGGTCAATTTTGGCGTTGCATGGAGTAAAAATAAAATAAAAAAAAGTGAATTGATACGAATAGAGCCTGACCTCTAAAACCTCCACATGTACAAAAAACACATTTTCCATGAAAGTGACAAAGGTTTGTAAATGATATAAGCTGCCCATGCTGTATTTCACCAGAAATGTTTAAACTGACTATTAATACACAGTTGATAAGGCTTTGCATTGTTCTTGGTGACCTCCATTGCTTTCATCTCATTAGAGCTGATGTAATTGACTACTTGCTTTAAACAAAGACCCTGACCTCTAATTCTGTTTCCAGTCTCACATATTAGCCTAAATTAACTGCCTTTCCAGGCACATAAAGCAGACCTTTGATGAAACAGACTGAGATAATCAAGTAGAGGATAAAAAATAGATCATCACTATTACAGTACATGGGCAACAGTGAGAAATTGACCATTCATAAGGAGAAACAATGTGGGAGATTGAATGTCATTGAATATCCTGGATGCCACCAGAAAGTTGGAATATGAGCTGCATGAAAAAAATTCCCAGGTTTTAAAACTATCATGTCATTCCCTTTTGTGAAAGAAAAAAAAAAAATTTTTGCCTCAAGGCAAAGAAAAAAAAAAGGAAAATTCTCTCCATAAATAGGCCACTATATAAACTACACTATGTTTTTCCACCAAGTTTTATTTCCTTTTATTTCAGTTAGAAAATAAGTTCTTAGGGTGACATGGGTGTTCGGTGCTGCAGCACATAGCAATAATCTTATCAAGAATTCACTTACAGGGCTGAATAAAGAGTCCTAAAAAGTGCTGCACTGATGAGGGTGGGAGCATAAAATTTGTCTCCGCAACAATTTCACATCATTTGACATTTCATATCATTTGGTTTGATATTAAGAAGCCCGTGGCATTATCTTCAGTTCAATGCCTTTTCCAATTTAAGACCCACTGCCTTCTTGATTTTACCCTCATTTGTAAATGTCACTTAAGTGGAAGTGATGGAAGTAATCTGCAGTCGTGTAAAAAAGAGGAAGACGCAAAAAAACTGCAAGATTACAAGAGACAGTAAGAAAGCTGTTTGGTAAAAATTATGCCAATGTGAGCCATTTGATTCATCAATTACACTTTGTCTATTTTTTTGAAAACACTTATACTGCTTAACTTATTTCTAAAAAGTATGGCAGGTTGTTTGGGTGTTTGTTTGACAATGAAAACCCATTTAATAAGTACTTATTTTCAATTATGTCAGAATTAGATTGTATTCACTTTTACTTATACAAATATCTCTTTTGAAATATCAGTTTTATTAGGGTGTTATTTCAAGTAACTGGCATCAGTTGCAGTACTCAGAAACAATATCTCTGTTCATACTCTCATAAGTAAAACCTTCTCACTGACGAGTCGTTTCTCTTGGTGATGTCATAACAAGGCATTACTTTCCATTATTAGCCTTTTGTTGCCGGGTTTTTAAGTCACTATATCATTCGTATTCTCCTTCCAAATTTTCCACAGTCACAGCATGTCCCACAGGGTTTCGCTTTGCCCTTCGCCTCTTAAACAGGGTTGGGGTTAGAGCTGGCTATTATGCGGCACATAATTGCACTTCGTCATGCTGCAGATTGTCCCAGTGGGGAGAGCTGCAGCGAGGGACATTTTTATTTGAAGGGGATATACTAACAGAACAGTACCTAGTCATAGCAAATCCATCTTGCTGTCCCCAGAGCAATGTTGTGCATTCAAGCAGGAATGTTTTCCGCAGATATCTATTGTATGAGCATAGTAGCAGATGCAAATAAGAGGATTGGGAGTCTCCGCAGGATCATAATTGGTTGGAGAGCTCATTAGACTGCACATCAGAACGCCTGAAGGTGATCATGTGGAGGTATGTTTCACTCCAGGTAAATTGAAGTGATAGAGAGATGTGACCTCCCTCTATAACCAGGAGGGACCTCTCAGCAGCAAATGTAGCTCACAGCAGCTGCAAGACTTCAAAGATAATGAAAGGTTTCTGACAGACTGGGAATGGTGATCCCCTATACAATTTATCTTACTTTTGTTTAATGGCTATAATAATAAACTAGACATAAAGGATTGATAAACAATGAATTTAATATATTGCATGTACTACTTCATGTTCTTTCCGTAAAACATTTATATTTATGTCTCTCAAAATGTTTACATATTCAACACATCTCTAATTTATAAGTTCATTGGTTTGCAGTTCTTTAAATCGTCCAAATGTATGGTAGGCCTATACTATGCCCAAAATGTTTCCAGGGTATTTTCTCTCTTTCAAAACTATACATTACTTTCCTCAATTTCATAAATACAGATTGTAATTATAAAATCTGATTTATCTTGTTCTTGAGTGGGATTTGTCTTTCTATATTGCATAAAAAACAGCACTTTTTCACACCATCAACAAGAGTCTAAAATTATTTTGCATAAATTTCTGACCTTTTTGCTAGGATTATAATTCATTTCAATTGTTATCCTAGCAAATTGTCAACTTAAAGGCATATTCAATGAATTTAGGTTGGGGGTTGAGTTTGGGGCCAAAGACTTAATGTATCCATCTTCATCCATTCCAAAATCAGGATGTGTGCTTAGGATCAGATTGCTTTTGAAGCCTCAGCTGTTTATTAATTAAAATATAACAAGTTGTAATGTTGTGGCAAGGTTTAAGATTTTGTGTAGCACACCATTATTGTTGGCATTAAAAAGAAAAGAAGCTTGCACCGCCATGCTGGATCGTTTTGGCCTCAGATTTGAACTTTCATGTGGACTAAAGCAAACACTTTATTGTGACCAAGTATCTATATTTTCTTCAGTTGATCCCAAGGCAAAGGCCTTGTCTGTAGGGTCAACTAGATGTTTTAGTTATACTTGGTGTCACAGAGGTGTTGATTTTGAAACAGGCTTTCCATTCCTATTCTTCAACAGAGACTGGTGTTCCCTCATTATTAAGTGAGGCCTTCATTGTTCATTGGTTGTTCCTGAACCTCTTAACCTGTTTATTTTTATTTTTTTATTGGAGTTGACTCTTTGGATATTTACATATGGTGTTTAATAGTGAACAAATTAAAATTACATCTACTGTTGCTGCTAGTCATCGATATTTAATTCAAATAAGTCATGGATGTATCATGCAAATAAAAAAAAAACACTTGGGTTAATTAACTGAATTGAATCACTTTCCATAACTGATTTATTACTTTCTCAGTGTAGTTCAAATTAGCTCAAGCTGCTTAGGAGGGAACTTTGGACCCCCTCTTTTGCTTAGAGCTAGAGACTTAAGGTAGTCTGGAGGTCTCAGGAGGCCTCAGAGGTCATAACTAAAACTAGCTAAAACTAACTGCGGAAGTTACCGAGCTAAGGTACACATGGAAATGCTCCAGAGGAGTAATTCCCCAAGTAGTACTCACTGGAAATGGTGAACATCTAAAAGTCAACATAATGTTTTCATTTTTTTTCATCTGAGTTGACCAACTTCCAGTTGCAAGAACCAAAGCTGAAGTTTATTTGATATTTATTACCTCTTCGCCTTTAGAGATTAGAACAGTCTGTTAAAGGGTTATGAAAAGAACACTTTATTTCCCTAACAACAAGCTTATTGCCTGTTATAGATGCAAAGAAACAGAAAATGCAGATAAACTGTAACCAGCTCACTAAATTGGACTGAATGAAGCATTTAGGGCTTAAAAAAGTTATTTTCAATTGTTAGTTTTAGTTTCCACTGAAACATACAATATTTGGACTCACAAGTGACTTTTGTAGGGCAAAGGCCCATTTTGGCTTCAGACCAGATAGCCAACACTTGCTTGTTGATTCCCATCCCTTTTGGCAGAGCATGATCAGAGTTAGCAACAAGACAGAACACTGACTGATGGATTGCTAATTGTCTCCTTGGTAAGCAGCAGATGCTTAGTCACAGATGCTATAAACAAATTAGATTTGCACATCAAGGAGAAGTACAATTTGTGACCTTTTTAGTTTACTAACTGTGCAATATTATGCATTTTGTATCGGTAGACAATGTAATTACAGAAGCATAAAACGTGACCTTGACTCAAAGAAAACAAACATAGATTCTTTATATTTTTCAGTGTTGTGTACAAGTATAACATATATCTCTAGCACAATGTAACTGATCTGTTTCTATACATAGCCGGCTGATTTAATCATATAAGAGATTTGTTGTGTCAGTGTCAGTATTCAGTTGCTTTTACTTCAGTTTTACACATCGGTGCATTTCTGAAAGAAAGAAAAATAAACGATATATACCCACAATCTTCTAGTCAGCATCTGTCAACCATAGGGTTAACACAAATTAATAGAAAGACATTCATAATTATACCTACTGTTGGTTAAGTATCACTTAATAATTTAACTTAACTGTGTATGCTTCATTAGTTAGTTAAAACTTGTTCTCAGTATAGGTTGAACTCAGCCAAAGCTGTCTGCTGCCACCAATACTTTTTATGATGTTCATGCTCTATTGTTCTTTTCAAACCATCCCCTTCAATGCATACTAGCACAATTCACAGTGTGAGTGTAAAGTGGTGTCAGCTCTTCAAAGTTTGAATCAGTGCATTTAAACGAGAGGTACCCTACCTCCTCTGGGCTGGGAGTTTGTAGCTGACTCAAGTAAAGGAACTCAAGAACTGGTGTCCCTTTCACTCTTTTATACAGTGGGAGCTTGAACAAAACTTTTACTGTTCTGTCCAGAAACCAGTCAGCTAAAGCTGTTCAGGTATCTTTTTTAACTTTCTGTGCAATAGCCTTACCAAAAGGTTGGAGAACAGCAGTATGCATGTGTTTTCCAGTGTAGCAGGTGCTTTATTTATTCAGAGACTTGGGCTGAATTGCAAATAATCAGAACTGAACTCCAAATAGCCACAAATAAAGCCACAAAGCTACACTGACCTGGTTCTCTATACTTGAACAGCTTTGCCACAGACAACAAAATGGCTTCCGCTAGAATATTCAATGCAGAAATTAATACCAAACATTGAAATCCTAAATTTTATGATGTTTTTTCCGACCAGCAAAAACAAGGTAACCAGGTAATTTTTAATGGACAGCCATTTGACTTCTGAAAAACAAAAGAAACACAAAAACTCAATTGGATTTTATCTCATTCTACTGGTTTCTTTCCTGTCTTTACCTAATTCCTTAATCTGATCTCATCTTTCCAAAATCAGTTATAAGTAACATTTCCTCCTTTTGTTCCTGGAACACAGGCAATTAAAGTAAATTAAAAACAACAAAACACATAAATAGACGGTTCTAAACAATGAATAAAATATGTACGTAAGTGACCATGTGAGTTGGTTTAAATTAATATATTTTTGTTTTTGCTTTTTTTTTATACTACAGAAAAGATGAGATATGCCTAAATAAAACAAACAAGAATATTAGCTGAAGAGTATCAAAACACTTTCTGGGCATACCCCACTGGGAGGAGATCCCTGGAATGACTCAGAACCCATCAAACCAAGCATATATCCTATCTGCCCTGGCTACCTCAGGTTTAACCTTGGGGAGGCATGGTGGAACAGTGGTTAGCACTGTTTCCTCACAGCAAGAATGTCCTGGGCTTGAATCTTCATCTCAGCAGGGACCCTTCTGTTTCCAAAATAGTCAGGTGTAAAACAAAATAAGCTTATTTACATTTTCTTGACCTGCCTTTCTTTTGGCTTTCTTTACATATGGAGCAAAATTTGAAGTTGTAGCTTTTAGATAGTGGCTGTCCATACACAAATTTGTATATATTAATCCTTTTATCATCTAACTATTCCTCTTAAGATGATACATTGTATCTTATGTCTGTACACACTGAGTGCCTGATGTGGAAGTCATATTCCTTGTTTGCACACTAAATCTTGGCCAATAAAGCTGATTATTCTTCTTTTGTTCCTAGATATAATTGAAAATCCTGCAACTTAAATTAATGCTATAACAAGTCAAAAATAATTACAATGCTAATGTGAAAAACACTAAAGACCTGTGGCAAACCAGTCGCAGGATTTAATCCTCTGCCTTCCCCCAATCCCACTAAGTGACTTAGATGAACACATTTTGCATACGAATGATTTACAAACGCCCTTTTCTCGTCTTGCTATCAAAATCTTGAAATTGTGACTTATTGTTAGAAAGAAAGAGCAGGAAATGAGATGCAGTGAATGCATGCAATCAGTTTCCACCACTGCTGCCAGTTTTTAAAATGGCTCGGCAAGAGCTTTTATCACAGGCCATTCAGCTGCTGCCTTTATTCTGATGAAATGTGCTGATTTCCTCTGCACTGTTGGGCATTTGTGTCCTCGGCCTTTGGTGGATCCGAACTTCCCCGCAGCTGGAGTTGTCTGCATCTGCTCAGCCCTCTGCACTCAGACATCCTGATAGCTAAGGAGTCAAGTCAACTCTCCACAGGTTAATTGCACCTTGTTAAGATACTAAAAATTGTCCCATTGTTGGCTAAGCTTTGGATACATCTGGAGACTAATAATAACTGACTGACTCTGCAAAAAGACACAGACCTAAAATGCTACTCAAAATAGATTAGAGAGTAAGTGGAGAAATGGAAGGATATTCTTTACTCACAGTTCTTTTCTTTCTTGATCCCAAGTGAATGTAACCCATTCTATAATTGTTAGGGATCTGAATGTGTTGTGTTTGTATGGTGTTCCTCTCTCTCAGAGTCGCAGGTTTTTCCCCAGAGGGCGGAGCTGAGCAGTGCGCTCCTGTACACTTTCATTTAATCATCCTTATCAGCTGGAGCTTGAGAGCAGCAGGTTGCCGCTCATTCATCGCCCGAGTGTCAACCTATATGGTGCCACTAGGCCTTTGTTTATTGCTCAAAGGTTTTTCCTTGGGTCTTGTATCTCATGCTCACCCTGATATCTCTGCCTTCCTCTAATTTACCTTGCAAGCTCTCTTCATCTATTTGATGCTTCCTGTATTCAAAGCTCAAACCTCTTTGTGCCATGACCTATCAGATTCTTACTTCCATAACCAGCAACATTTAAGCTTTATCCTTTTTCAAGCCTCTACTGTATACTGTCAGCTCTCCAATGTTCCACCACTGGACCACTGCTCACTACACAAACTTACACCCATAGACTCTCTTTATGTGGAATCCTCCCTGGCCCCATTTTCTATCTTTAAATCCAGTATCATCAAACAACTCCACTGAAACCATTCACTCTTTTTTTAATCTTTATTCCAGGGGTCTCAAACTGGTTCCAGAAAGGGCCGCGTGGCTGCTGGTTTTCTTTCCACCCAAGCAGTAGCACACCAGA
>JAUZNJ010023686.1:0-16908 GCA_034780135.1 Jordanella pulchra | reverse complement strand
TTTCAGCACCCTCCAAAGATTCTCAATTGGATTGAGATCTGGACTCATTGCTGGCCATTTTAAAACAGTCCATTTTTCCCCTTTCAACCATGCCTGCTATCAGCAGTAAAATGTTGTTTCACTTGATAAATTTCCTTCAGAAAACATTCCACTATATGTACTTAAACTTCATGGGTGCCAATAATGGTGAGCAGGACTGTATGATAAATTTTGCAGCTTCTCTAGCAGTTATTACGTGCTTAACGGTAAGGCACCAAAGTGCACTACTCTGTCATTTGTAATTCATTTAGTGCACCACTAGATGGGAGTAAATCCCACACACTGGGGGTTTAAGTTTCTAAGTTATGTTTTTATTATATGTTGGAAATAATAAAACTAGGTAAGAGCATATTTTCTTTAAACATTGTTCTTACAGTTGGAGTTACAGCAGAGAGAGTAACAGCAGCCATTGATGGGGTCTTCAGAGGAGAAGGAGTCGGGGTGTGAGGCCTTTATTTGGTGAGAAAAATTAATAAGGAACCACAAATGTTGGTAAACAATTGTAAGCATCAGATACAGCATGGAAAAAGATGAACACTCTTCACCTGTCTGACTGTGTAGTGATATCATGTAGGTGGCATCCAATTTCATCCTCTCCTTTGGGACAGTTAGGAATACCATCACAACGCCTGTCGGCCTGGATGCAGCCCCCTGGTGGCGGACAGGAGAAGTAACCAGTGGGACAGCTTCGTGGACTGGTGGCTGTTGAGGAGGGTTGGGTACCTGCAGATAATGTGTTTTATAAGTCTGACAAGAAGTTGCCAAAGCATAATGTTTATCAACACCTCACCAAGTGTTAAATTTAGCAGGAATGAAGCTCGAAACGTGCAATTAAAAAACACCTGTGATTGTTCTAAACCTATAGATGATCAGATCACACTGGATAATAAAGTTAACAACAGATACGCAGAATCTCCTTTCCCAAGCCCTTTACCATGGATCCAAAGACCTTTTTTTACATAGAAATATCTGGAGCTGCTTGACATCAAATACCTCTGAAAATCTACAAAAGACAAGACCCCAACTGACTATATGTCAGTTTGGAGGATCAGCAGTTCTTTGAGCTCCTAGAGGACGATGGACTTATTTACCTTTGTCTCAAACCTTTTGTACATATAGACCCGCAACCAGCTGTTGGCAAGAATAGGGCTCAAAGTACATCAAAGGTAAATTTAAGGTAGTTTTAAATTGTTTGTTCCTGACAACAGTCAACAACAACATGTTGGAGAAAAACTGACATATCATCAAACAGTTGGGTAGATGAACTTTAAACAGAAGAGGATAGAAGCAGTGTGTTTGCATTTGTTTTCTTATTTTGGAGCTTTAATGGCATTGGCTGATATGAGTCGGATTTCCAACTCTAATATTGGATTGGGACATCCCTACTTTCATGTAGAAGTGTTCATTTTTTTGTGCCAAACACAGATGTCTGTGGTGTGTCTTTCTGTTTCCCCTTTCACACATTAACAAGACACCACCAGTTTTCCTCGACCCAAGGAGAACGTTCAGCATTTTTCCGACTGAGAATACAATGAGAATGCAGAATGTGAAACTGGTACAAAGACCAATCCCAGGATAAAACTTACCACAGTACTTCTCATCTGATCCATCCCCACAGTCATTGACCCCATCACAGAGAACCCCAACAGAACCTGCCGGTACACAGCGACCATTGTCACAGAGAAATTCTTTTTCTCTGCAACCTTCAGCCGGTGTGAGAGGTGAAGGAGGGGTTGGAGAGGTTAACCAACGATAACCTTGAGAGGAGATAAGAAGAATGCTCTGCTAAGACGTGTCCCTTTCCACAGAACCACCAAAACCAGTTAACACCAATCTGCTGACCATCACCACAGCCCATGATCTCCAGCCGCAGGTAGATGCCATTCTGAAAATCATGGGGTAACAGTCGAACGAACTGAGATGACACTATCCTCTCCAACCTGCTCTCAGCAACACCTCGGTCGTCATGGTTACCAAGAAAAACCTGCAGTGAGAACAAAAGAGCCTTGAGCACTGAGCAAAAAGCATTTGAAAACTAAAGGGAAGGTTGTTTTAAAGGTTGAAGTTGCTTGCTCTAATACCTTGGCTCTTGGCGGACCATCGGAGGGAAGCTCTTTGTAAGTGTACCAGCGACTCCCATCATGACTGAACTCAAGGTAAAAGCTAGACACAAATGTGCCGAAAACACCACCTCCCTGGGTGAGTACGCCTAGAATAAGAACAATCAGCACTTTTAATCAATGAACAGCACATAATAACCCACAAAAACGCTTACTTTAAATTATACACAACAACACCAAATCCACAGTTTCAGTTCCACTTGTTTGAAAGCACCTGTAGGATTCTTTACCAGTGATGTTGTAAGGTTTAAGCAGGTCGATTTGTATGTAGGGGCTTTCTGTGCTGACACTCTGTCCTTCAGGTCTCTTTTGAGGAAGGTCTTTATACTCCTCTGGTTGTGGACTCCAGCCCTGTGAGTAAACAGACAGATCAGAACTAGCTTCCATCTTTAAGGGTTGATCTCAATGACAACAAAAAATATTAACCAAATTAGCCCTTTAATGTTTAGCATCAAGCAAAAGGAAAACATGATCAATGATTAAATGCCAGGTCTTAGAAAGCTGAGAAAAGTGTGAGGTACCTGCAAATCTCTATGAGGGTCCCACCCGTGAAGACGTGCTGCCTCTGGTGGGTGGCCGTCCTGGTAAGACGAGGCAGTAAAACTAGATATCGGGAGGGTCTGGACACCCAGAGGAACCCAGCACTCATCTAAACAGAAATAACCATCAAATATTGAGATATATTTAATAGTTTCATGTAATAACTGATGTTATAAATATAAATAGGCACTAACCTCCAGGTGGGACTGGATACGTAGGGATCAGAGGAGTTATATCCTCGGGCTTGGATGTTATGAGACCAGGGGTTTCTGTCACAGCCGATGTGTCGTTTTCTCCTACATCAACAAATCATGTTAAACAGAAAAAATATCAAACACTGAATGGTAGAGGTGTAATGAAAAAGGATTCTATATAAATATTATGATATTTTGTTAGAGGATATTTGTATCGATTTAAATCGTATTATTTTTCTATAACTCTGAAACCTGCAGCCACTAGCTGGCATTGCACTACTCATGAACCAATTATTCAGCTGATTTACACCAGCTGTTCTCGTGAGGTTTTCTACAGCTATATGGTTATAAAAATGGCAATATCACGTCTTTCTTAATGTAAAGGCATATATCAGGATAAATCCTAGCTTGAAACAAGTATTGTGATTTTCAAGCCAACAGTTTTTTTACCGATCCACCCTGTGCTTCAATTCAGACTTTGGTGCACCCAACAACAACCAAGTAGGGGAATGGGAGTGCAGCAGCTCAACAAAATGAGGAGCAAAGACTTAAAAATAAATAAAAGAATTTTAAAATGAACTTTTAAAGTGTACAGAAAGGATAAAACATGAGTAATATGCTCCTTCTAAGTTAAAAGTCGTACATCAGTGTTTTGCACTAACTGAAAGACAACTTACTCACTTCAAAGTATAAAGAGTAACAGTCATTTGGCCAAGTTGTAAAGGTATGAACTGTTGAATTTTCACATCTACGGTGATTTTTGAATTTTTGGGGGGAAACGTGGTATAAAACGAATGCATCACCATAATATATTACACTCAGGCAGTAACATCATAATTTAATACATTACAAAATGAATTCTGGTGGTTTGATTAACGTTCCTAAGGCGGGTAATGCATTACAATCCAAGTTATCAGTTCAAAAAAACAAACCAGGGCCAATGGCTTGAATAAAGAGAAGATGACTGTTTTTTTAAGAGGACTTGTTTTTTAATAAGGAGACAATAGAAGAAGACGACAACAAGATGTCTACAATAATTAGTTCAACGTTTTCTAAGTTGCTATACTTGGACTAACGCTCAATAATTTTAATATTAATGTTGAGCCGCACCATGAGACTTGTGTAATGTTGTGTAAAGGTGTGTTTAATTATTCTATATCTTTATGCCTTACATTCTGGAAGTAACTTGCCCAACGCTGGATTTCTATGTCAGTGATATCATTAGAAATATAAAAACAAAGTAAAACATTGATGGATTTAGTATTTTCTCAGTTGCTACACATAAAATGAACAGAACTTAAATCAAAAGAGACCAGAAAACTATTCAGAGTTTAAAAAATCCTATTATCTCCATTTTATGGGAAAGCTAAGAAAATATATATTTTTATTTATTTCGTTGTATTACCTTGACAATAACAACACCTGCTTCTCTCTCCAGGAATTAGACTTTGGCCCTAAAAAAACAGAAAAGACAGAACTCAGGTCACAGTTATAAACAGGGCCATTAAAAGGTCCTTGCCCCTTATAAACCAATTAATTTCTTTTTATATGGCCACTTGTGACAATTGAATACATTTTAATATTAAAAATAACTGGACCGAATGTAAAAAAAAAATCATCAAATTATGTTTTAATTTATTACTGTACAAAAACAAGTTTCCAAAATAATTAAAACGATTACAGTGATTAAAATTATAAAAACATTTCTCAGAGGTTTATTTCTGGATTGTATTTTTTTTATTGCACTGCATAAAACATATTATTTGCCTTTAACAATGAATTATTTAAAATGACTCCATAGACAATGATTTATTTTGATTATTAGCAACAATTAAATACCTATTTTTACTTCTACTCATGTGAGACACTAAGAATGAATTTATGACCTGCAGCTGACTTTCATTATGTTCTTTCGCACAGGAAGCAAATAAAATGATTTTAAAATCAGACAATTTTAGGGATGATTTTACCAAATATTTGAAGTTAATGTTGATGAGAATTCCCAGTTTAATTACTACATTGATGGTGAATCCAGACTTTACTCTAGACATATATTTCTAATGTCATAAAATGAATGAAAAATCAGAATTCAATAAACTCGAATTTAATTGGTGACTTCCAGGATAAGAGCGTCACAGGTGGGCGTCCATATCCGGTCATCTGTTCCTGGGCGGAGCCAAAGCTGGAAACGCCACAAGTAAATTCTCAACCTATAGGAAACATGGTGATCACTGAGAGGTCTTTTGTTTTCTACATGAGAAACCAACTTGTTGGTTTGGGTTGACGGTTGTTTTCACATTTCTCAGATAACTAAATGTTAGATCAAAGGTTCCGAACATTTAAAAAAATAACCAAGCCTCAGACTGGTGACCTCATAAAAATACATGCAGTTACTTTACTATGTATTTTTTTATAAACAAAAAACAGCTGTTTTTATTTTTTAAATAATCTTAATTGATTTTAAATTATATTAAATCACTTAATTTATCATTTTAATGTATTTTATTATCTTATCACAAATGTTATTATTTAATTTTGCATTTTACAAATTATTGGTGCTTTTAATAATTGATTCATGTATTAAATACTTAAAGGTTAATCTACTTATTTTATGGTTACTTCATTTTTCATGTAAAATTCAAATTATTTATTTCATAAATTACATTTTAGCCCTCCATAAACCGTCCTTTAACATCATCGTACAATGACTGTGAAAACCATCTTGTGACCACCTGCTTGGTATTTAGTGATCTCTAAGAGGGTCCCGACTCTCGCTTAGGGAAACCCTGTGAAGATGATCCATAAAAAGGCTTTTTTTTTTCTCACAGCACAACATGCGTCATATGAGAAGCAAAGACCCCAATAGTACAAAGAACCATCCTGGTCTTTATGTTTCAGTGACTCAGGATCACTAACAGGTTTATAAAAATGTGAAAATAAAAAAAAAAGAATTAAACCAATTTGTGAATATATAAAAGATAACTATGTGTACTAATGTTGAGCTGTTTAGTTCAGGTTTGAATGATGTCCTCTTACCGTAGGGCATCCAGAGACAGCATACGGACAGTAGGGGGCACACTGCACTGCGAGGTTGGGGAGACAGCGGCATAGCTGGCACGGCTCTGCCCTCCATCTTTCTCCAACGGCACGGTGCCGACCCCGATAGTGACACTGATCGCAGGGCTCTGTCTGACACCTGCAAACAGACACACAAACGGATTAAAGCCCAGCTGGACGGGAAGAAGCAGCCTGTAGAGGTGTCCTTTTATGAAGGTGATCTCCAAGAACAAACATAGTTCAGACATGGATCGAACCTTTCATGCAAAGGTTTTTACATGGAAAGCAAAAAGAAACAGAATTCCTTCTTACCGTCGGGCCTTTCTGTAAATCCCTCTGCACACCCTCCCGTCTCCATGCTTGGTGGGATTATTGGGGCTTCGGAACGACCACTGGACGCTCTGGACGCCGCAGGGTCCCAAACACTCCCCCCACTCCGACCACGAGGACCAGCCACAGTGCACTGAAAGGAGGCCAAGGTTAGACGGCTCATGCAGAATCGATCATCTGTTTGCTGCTTCAGAGAGCCTGCCTCCCACCTGAGCAGTCTGGGTTGGGTTGACACCGCTGAGGCTTTCCCCTCTCACAAACACAAAGGTCACAGTCCTTCTTTATTTGCTGGCCGGGCCAGTATCGAATACCGTCCACCTCACAAACACACTCTTCAGGTGACACACACTGCTGCGTATGGCTCATCACCCGACCTTCAGGGCACCAGCAACCTGAAGGCAGAGAGGAGTCAACAGGAATCAGAAAATTTAAATGGAGCTGAAGGTCCAGACGACCTGGAGGAAGCGTTGCTTTGAGAGGATTTAAACGGACCGGAGATGCAGGGTGTCCCAGGGTTACAGACGACCCCGCTGCTGATGTGAGCACAGGACAACGGACATGGCAGACAGCTGTGTCTCAGCAGGCCAGCGGGACAGCTGGTGTTAGTGCAACCATCATCAGGACAGGGCTCTGAAGAACACCAAGCAAAGCAGGACCATCAAGGATATCATCTACTAAACATTTCTTTTACTTTAGGCCAAATTCTTACAAATAAAGCAGAAATATTTAAAGCTAGCCAGCTAAGTTACAGATCTTAATAGCTACAACTTTTAATCCATCCACAGAACTTTCACATTGGTGCAAAAAAAGATAGAATTAATTGCTTTATAAATGTTGAGTCCAAAATATAAAAATATTCATTTTTTGTCAACATAAAAGGCCTCTGCAGCTAATAGTAGGCTAAAGTCACACCAGAAGTAGAGGCAGGCGTTACCTGATGCTAGTAGCTCCATGATAGACCTGAGTAATGGCTTCATGTTGGTGCTATATTTCTCATATTCAAATGAAAACAAATAAAGGGGCAGGCTTTTGAGTATAGCTGCCAACGTAAAGAAGCAAAAGAGCCCAGAAACCAGGTAGATGTTGCCTCTTCTCTTCTGGAAAAGGTGAATTATACAGCATAGTCAGAATTTTGCCAAAAGTGTAAACTTTTAAAAACACTCAAACAAGAAGCTTTATTTAGGATTTGAGCACATAAACTACTCTCTATGCACATTTTGAACTTTTTATGCCTGCAGATTTAACACCACGAGGCCCCCAATGTGTCACAACCATGAGTTGATGCTACTTTCTTTCTTTTTAGATTCTCTCCTACTTGCTTGTAAACCTGTTTCTTTGCACTCATGTCAACTTTTGTCACTTTGAGGAAGGAACCATAATGAAGTAAACTGCCTGTGATGGGATACTCTTCAGGAATAGAATAGAATAAAATAGAACACATTTTATTGTCCTATAGAGGAAATGTTGTCTTGACTCAAAGTGTGTGGTTCATAGTAGCGGCCATTAAACAAATACTGGCTAAGGATGAACACATAGGCTACACACACACTCATAACACATTTGTTTAAAAAAGCCACACATGCAATACTAGAACAAACAGGACACACTTCCTATTCCTCTGCATAAAGATCTCTTTAAAATTCTGCCTTAAAAATTTGATGGAGGTTGTTGTGAAAGATTATTTAAAATGGTTTAATTTTAGTTTGGCGGATTCTGAACCTTCTGTCATCAGCACAGCAGGAAATCCTGCTTCTACTGTTGTCAAGATAATGTAATACCTACACTGCTTTATCTAATGTTTGCTTAGACCCTTTTTGAAACATTTTAGTTAGGATGAGTATTTACTTATTAATTTACAATGACACCACTTTTCAGCATGGGTATTTACTTCTTAAATATAGCAGCAACCTTTGATGTAATCAGCCGTTACTGTCGGCGAAGGCTATGATGACAAGAAATCAAGGCAGAACTCGTGTTGACCCCAGGAGAAGCAGAAGATTATAATTGTTTATATATCATGAAGAATGTTCTCTAATCATATTACAAAGACACACAGCTGTTTTACCTCTTCCCTTCAGAGTGGTGTGTTTTATGTAACTAGGGAACTCCTGATTATGAAGAAATATTTCTGGGAACACAGTGAAAGTCAGAGTGTGCAGAGGCCTCTCCCCTCAGACAAAAGACAAACTTCGACTCTGTGTCTTCTTTTTAATTTTTAGGTGTTTGAATCCAACAACGGTTTTCTCCTTTTTTGCAGCAAGTAAAATTAGCAAAGCATCCTCAGGTAAATCGCTGTTTTCTTAAAGAGCTAAAGTTTATTAAGTCAAGTTCTCACTAAACAACTAAAACACTGATGAGTGTGTTCTGACAGCAGCAGCACTACTCTCTAAAATGATTTATGGTAAATTTATAACTAGGGTTGCCATTTACAGTCTACCAACATTACAAATTTACTTTTTTTCTGTATGAATTTAGTTTGTAAACACTAAAACCGCACCTGAATAATATAAAACAACTAATTTTGTGTTTTAACAAAGGACAATTGGCAACTCTGTTTTTGAACAGCATGTCACTATGCCTGCGACTGACATGTGTGACTTTTACCCGGGAGTCTGGGGATCCAATCCCTCTGTAGTGCACCTTGCCATATTTATGAGCTAAGCTAAAATTACTGTGTATGTTGAGGAGAGTGAGGCTTAAATGAACTCTTAGTTATAGATGAATACACACATTTAATTTTTACTCAGCTTGTAGCTACTGTTAAGCATTTTTCCTTTTCTACTCTGCATTGTTTTTATACACTTGTCTTTTGATAGAAGAGATGGTTGTTGCATATGAAGTCAGAATTCAGCTCTTTAACAGAGCAACTATAACCTGAAGAATCTTTACTGATGTTACTAGTCTCATCTAGGAAGGTGATAGTACCGTTTCAAGAGGCAGGATTTACTGAAAAGGAGCCAATCACAGTTGGTTTACTTTATTAGGTTGGTTCCTTCCTCAGAGTAAAAAAAGTTAACATGTGCGCAGAGAAAGGTCCACAGACAAGTAGGAGAACATGTAGGGAAGCAAAAAAGGCAGGAGGAGCATGAACTCATGGTCATGATAAATTGAGGGTCTCATGGTACTAAATCTGCACGCATGAAAACTCAAACCTGGAGAAAATGCTCATATGTGAACTTATCATCATCTGCACTTTTGGCAAAACTTTGACTTCGTCGTAAGTTAAATGCAAAGCTGAGTAGTAAGTAGTTACATTTACTTGAGTAAATTTTAGAAAAAATAACTATTTTAGAGTATATTTTTCTGTATTTTTTACTTTTACCTCAGTTTTATTTCTGTCAGATTATCACTACTCATACTTGAGTACCAAAATACAGTAAGCAGTAGATATTGTAGATAGAAGTAGTTCATCCATTCAGAAAATATATACGGTATATAAAATACTCTTTAGACTCATTTTAATAAGTTTATGTTGAAAAGAATAATTGGAAAAAGTCTACCTTCTAATGAAATGTTTCATTCTGTAATCATGTTACCTATATTTTCTTTTTTATTACTTTGAAATTTCCACATAACTCTGTCTGATTAAATCAATTAAAAAAAATAGTAATTCAGTACTCTGAGCCATTCAACCAAGTTACTTTGAATCATGATTTCTGAGTTTAAGTCCTACAAGTTACATGTATATAGTGAATATATGTGGTCTTTGATAAACCCTGTGGAAAACAAACAACACGGTGTGTTTGTTTAAAGCTTAGTCCTTACTAATCTCAGTGGAGAGGTTGGACGGTCCAGGGAGCTGGGAACAGTGTCGACCTCCATAGCGAGGAGGAATGCAGTCTCTATGCCGCATCTGCACCCCCCCACAGACACCAGAACAGTTGGACCAGTTTGACCATGGCAACCACTCACCATCCACTAAGGAGGAGAACAATCAGTTTGTCATAATCAAGAGCTTTCTCTGTATTTAGCTGTCAGGCTAGTTGATGAACAAATTGCTAAATATGATTTCTAATCCATCTATGTACCAGGACAGGTGATGTTGAAGCACTGCTGCTTCTGGATGTGTTGGCCCAGACAGTGGTGAAGTGGGTCACCAGGAGCGCAGGATCTCTGCCGACTCATGGTTCCTGTTCCACAGGAGGTACTGCAGGGGCTCCAGGGGCCCCAAGAGCTCCAGGTTCTACACCCGTGCTCATCTGTTGCTCCTCCAGATGTTGTTATTGAGGATTCAGGGCAGTCTGCAATGCCATTACACACCTGAGAGAGTCGGTGGACCATGAAAAACATTGTTAAGGTGCTTTCAGGAATGTTTTCACTCATTCTACATGTGAACCAGCAAAAAACAAAAATCACTTGGTAAAACAGACAGACGTTTGTCATAAATAAATATACAATCTGATCGCATCCTGATTTTTCACTCATCAGATCATCAAGTATGAAGCAATTAAAGAAGTTTTTTTTCTGCTTGTGGTAAACAAGAGGCTGCTTAGATGCCCACCTTGTTAAACGGTAAACAGGTTCCATCCATACAGGTGAACTCAGGGCAGGGCGTTGAGATGTTCCGTCTGCCAGGGGGCGCTGGTGAAATGATTTTATCTTGAAATAGAAACATATTCACTGCTTTAAAGGGAAAGTGTACAATTTATTTGACTTTTTAGTAATAAAAATCAAGTTATGCTTTTATAAATAGATATTCTGTCAACGTCTAACAATGATCAGGCCAAAGTCAAAGTGTTATTATAGATTAGAATGAGTTTTGTTTACACGTACATGAGTGCAGGTGGATAAAATGTAAAATGCTATTTGTAGCTTTGATTATGATAGCGGCAAGATGACAAACTTGTTAGCTTACATGTTTTACATGTACATGTGGAGGAGGAGTTTAAAACACGAAGCAGAACGAACAAAGACCATGTTTGTTCTACTGATAGTCTTTCTGTAGAAAAGGAGGACCATGCATAGTCTTTGCACAGTAAAAGAGGATAAAAGAAAAAAGTAAAAAACAGGGGAAAACAGGAGGTTTCAGACCTTCTGCTGCACAGGTAAGCTCATTTAATGCAGCAGTGGAGTTTATTTTGGTGGTATCTAGTCCAGTAAATACTTTGTCCCTTTGGCAAAGACGGCTAGCTCTGAAAAATATTTCAACACCTATGACGGAGTCTTTGTTAAAACCAAAACTAAGCAGCATTGCTTTTGTCCTGCTTGCAGCTTGGATTTCTCGGAGCTCTACATTGGAGAAACCGAGCAACATAACAAACAGCTCTAAGCAAGATTCAGACAGACCCTTCTACCCCAAGAACAAAGGACACACCTTTGACGACCAAAACTTTCAGATCTTGGACAGAGAGAACAAGTGGTTTGAAAGAGGAGTGAAGAAAGCCATCTTTGAGAAAATACAAAAGCCATCACTGACCAGAAGCATAAGATTGAAGTTTTCCACGAATTCCAAGAATCTACAATTCTTTTCGGGAACCAAAATGGTTGAAACAAACAGGCGGTCCTGACATGATTCAAATAGCCAAAAACAAAACCCAAACAAAACAACAGACTCCAGTGACTCAGGAGAACGATGGGTGGGTCTTTGATTTGCATCGGACTTAGAATGTGCTTAAAAGTAAGGACCTCCATGTTGCTTAAACACATCAGACCTCCAACTTCACACTGCTCTATTGTGAGTCGACAAAATTGAAGAATACTTCTTAATAGGCATCAGAAATTCAGAAAATCTGAGTGAAAGAGAATCAAATTACCTCTGAATCGGGCATGTTTTGTTGTTTTCATCAAGGCATAGTAATTGTTAGAAATAAAGTATAGATCTAACTAAAGAATCTCGAAACAAAGCTGTGAACAATTGGGCCTGAGATTAGGGAAATGTAGAAAAATAGGTAAACATTTCAGTTCCAAACTGATAGGCACATAATACTCAAGACTCTTAAGGGAAATTACAGCAAAACCTTTTTCAATTTTTGTCTTGATATAAACCAAATCCAGACTTCTTATATTTATATTGCGATTTCTTTCTTTTACCAATTTTAACCTTTACTTTAACTTCATAATTGGGTTGTATTTCTATTAGTGTTTTTCCAAAGATCCTGTAAGATACTATGAGCATTTGGTTGTAATGTGACAAAATATTTTAAAAAAGTAGTGAGTTTTTATTCTATTAATATTTTTAAAACAAATGGCCTTTATTTCATCAATCTCTTGTCTTCATTTTACACTTTTACCTCCATTCCTCCCTATCTTATGGGAACTCACCACACACCAACTCATCATCTCCGCGTGGACAGTCCAGAACGCCGTTGCAGACTTGTGACATGTTCACACAGGTGCGGTTGTCACATGGGAAGTTTCCAGGACAGGAGGGTATCTGAGCAGAGCCTGAAAGATGAAAGACGATTATTTACCAACAAAACAAAGGGTTTTCTTTCAGATTAAATATATCTGTAGTTTCACCTGTAAAGAGTCACTAAGTTTATATAAAAAATACATCCACAGAACATCTAGAGAATAGAATTATTATTTTTTTCTAGAAAGAATACTACATACCATATAGATAATATTTTATACATTTTGATAGGTCCAAAATATGTAAATATTTTCTTCTGGTTACAACACTGCTATCACCACAAAAGTTTTCTATGAGGATAGTGGGGCGTTGACAAGTTGTAATTTTCCAAGTCGACTCAACTCTCGAGTAATGTTACCTTCATGTGGTCTCGTAATTATTGAAAATACCAAAAGCCAGCATGAAAATTACACAAGAACACCCACTCATGTCATTTTTTCCACTGGAAAGCTTGGAAGGCTCAGTAATACCAGAGTTGCCGAGATACGTTAAATGTTGACCTTTCAACATGGTGCGGAGCAGATAAACTATTCCTTATGGTGCAAACTGCATCGTTAAGCTTTTTCTTGAGGAGTTAACCTTGTTTGTAGCCTACTCAATGCTGTGACATATATTTTTTAAAAACACATCATCATTTAAACTTTTGTAGTTTTTGAAATAAACGTTATTGTTTGATTTTATCAGATTCTTGCTAGCAGTCAGTCGATGCATTTGATGCATCCCTTTTCCTGTAGCAGCTGAATTAGGAAGTCTATTACCGTCTTGGTCAAGCAGCAGTCCAGGATAATCTTTGGATCCAACATGTTTCTTTTCACTACAACAACAAAAGCGCTTGAACACAATGCGTTGGTAATTTTCACTTTAGAAGTGAAGAGGATCATCTTTACCAGACCTACTGAAGGCAGCATTAGCCTTATTAAGTTTTTGTTAAATGTTGTAGCCAAAAGCAAAAGTTGGTACAAGTGACGTGAAATGGATTCCAAGTACTGCCAGATCATAGTAGCTGTGATAGCTCAGAGAAATGGCTTCCTTTTGTCGGCATTAAATTTCTCAGATTTAAATGGACAAAGCTTTAAAGTATTGGTGGTTTAATGAAGCAAAGGTACTCATAAGTCACACATAGGTTGCCACTTTCTTTAATGATCGGAAAGTCAAATGTGTTCTAGCATTAACCCAAGGTTAGTAAAGTTTAGCATTAGCAAACCAAAAGATTAGTATTTGCTTTGGCAGACCTGGAAATCAGCTGGCAAATGGACAACTGAAGGTTGGAACTAGAGGTAAGAGTGCCACCTCTTGGTCAGGAGGAGTTAATATTGTACCTTTCATCTTTAATAATACACTCACCACAGGTGTTGATGCTCTCATCAGATGCATCTCTGCAGTGTGGGGTGCCATCACAGAGTTGCTGGTAATCCACACACTGATCCCCACTGAGGCAGAGCACCTGGCCTGGTCCACAGGGAGCAGTACACTGCTGCTCATCACTGGCATCCATGCAGTCCGTTTCTCCATCACAGTGCCACACCTGAGGCACACACTGCCCCCCACTGGCACACGGGAACTCGTAGCCCCGACAAACTGGACAAACAAACAAGGGGATTCTGAAATTCTCAAACTGTCACCATCTCTATATGGAGTATTTATGGAAATAAAGTCATCGTTAAAGATTTTAATTTGGATGCAAGTCAGAATATTTCTACATAATAAAGCTGTTTAAAATAAACTCTTCTGCTAGTTTAGAACTCAGAGCATCAGAAAATATTTTAAAATAGTGAACAGAAGGATCTTTTGTTTTTTCTCTGAAATGCATTTCAGGCCATGTCTAACTTCATAAAATGTCGAGTTTGATGCCCATTGCAATTAGAACATCTCGACATTTATGATTCGCTGCGTGTCCAACTCAGTCACAGAGAATACTCTGTTTTTTAACCTACCACAATATTTTGGTTTAATTATATAAACATTGTCTGATGCATTTATTTGTGATTAACTGCATAGATATTCTTTTTTCAATATTGAGAATATACAATTGTTTTCTGACAGTCCAAATATGTTTAGATGGGTGCAGAATATCTCTCTCCATCCTCTGTCATTGTTCCAGCGGCTCCATTGTGGCAAAGATGAAAGAAGAAATCTTTGCTTTTCACTTTTTGACTTTCAAAAGTACTAAAAACCAGACTAGGGTTTCGGATTTGGAGAATCACTTTGCACATCATAAATGTTTACATTCTTATATCCTCCAACCATGTATTTGTTTGGTCATTTAAATATGATCTACACAATAATGAAGGAACACAGGTAAAGAAAGGTTTGTACAGGCTGAAAAGCTTGTGAAGACCAGGTCCTGGGTTCATCTTGTAGCATTGGGCCCAATCCTTTAGATGTTCAAGTTTGAAGTAAATGATCAATATTTTCAACTACGTATTTGATCCGTTCGATCTTTTGGTTGATTCAATGCTCACCTCATTTAAAAATCTTTAGATATTTATTTTAAAAAGGTGTGAACACATTGTTTAGAACTCTCAAAGTTAAAAACTGCTTTTAATAAACAAGCGAATGTTATCTCATTCACATGGACCCAGAGGTGAGTATTTAGTTAGGCCTGTGTTGCTCACCTTTCCTTGGGCAGACAGCTTCATCTGTTCCTGAAGGGCAGTCTCTGTGTCCATCACAGAGTCTGTCTGCAGAGACACACTGATCGCCTGGACACTGAAACTCTCCTGGTGAGCACACACACCTACAAACCAGAGAGTTTTGATCAAACGCTTCCTTACAACACGTGCAAAAACATTTGTTATCAACTGTTAAAAAGGAAAAACAAATAAACAACACAATCTCCTGCTAGCTACCATAAAACACGGTTTAGGCACAATTATGAAAATGTAATGTAGACAGATACTCATAATCTGCTGTTTAAAAACTTAAAACATAGAATAATGAAATTTAAACAAACCCTCTTTCATCACTCATGTCTCCACAGTCATTGTGGCCATCACAGCGGTGGATATATAGGATGCAGCGGCCCCCAGGACACAGGAACTCCCCTTCATCACATACCACACCACAGTCTGTGTATCAAAAGCACAGATCACACCACATTATATAGAAAATTCAATTCAGTTTAATCATTAGCGGCGATTCAAAAACATCATCTCACAGTAGATTATTGTTTGCATTGTGTTGTTGTTGACTCTAGAGCAATTCTCTCGGACTCAGAATACATGCAGTGATAGTGGAGAATAAAAACATCCTTTAAACTGGAGGAAACCTGCAGCAGAAACAGGCAGCAGAAACAGGCAGCAGAACCAGGCTTGGTGTGAGTGGTTTTCTACTGAGGCCGACTGGGGGTTCAAGGAGACAGAAGCAGACAGAGAAATCGAAAATAGAAGCATTGATGCATAAAAACGTTGTATTTCAGACAGTAGTAACTTTATATTAGCTCGATCTCTCTCTGTGTGTAGTAAAGAAACAGTTGAGCAGATGAGCTTTGAGCCTGTTTTCATGTAGAAAGTATAAAAGAGAGCACATAAAGTTGTTCAGAGTAAAAGCTGAGCCCATAGGTATGTCTTGTACAGACAGAGAAAAAACATAAAAGCCAGAAGTTGAACTAAAATGCAAAATTGGAGATTAAAAGTATGAAAAGTGGTTCCTATGTTCTCCATCACCTTAAGCCAATAGCAACAAAAGTAGCTTAGGAAAGGAAAAAAAAGAGGAGTGGTTTAATAGAACACATCAGCTAACTGAAAAAATATGAATATGTATTACATCACAGGACAGGAAAACTCGTAAAAGTTTAGAACGTGTTTTTATGTTTGTTTAATCAAGCAGCAGACATCCTTTTCTCCGTTATAGTTTACCTTGCTCATCAGTATCATCAGCAAAGCCACAGTCCAGCCGTCCGTCACACAGGCGACTGGCTGGCAGACACTTTCCATTGGCGCACTGAAACTCTCCAGGAGGGCACAAGGGCATGGCGGTGGCAGGTCCACAGAACTCCTCATCTGATTGGTCAGCACAGTCTGGGTGGCCATCACAACGCAGAGCCAGGTTCAAACATGGTCCGCTGCAACAATGGGGATATCTCATTTAATTTCAGAGGTTTGAGTCCTGCACAAAGACTGACTGAAAAGCTGACTGAAGTCAAACGTGTAGACATTTAGGATATTGTTTTTTCTTTTTTTTTTTTTGGGGTGTGTGTGGGTGGCGCAGTGGTTAGCGCGCGCGACCCATGTATGGAGGCCTTAGTCCTCGACGCGGGCGACCCAGGTTCGAATCC